>JAWZYT010003136.1:0-257500 GCA_034508575.1 Petrolisthes manimaculis | reverse complement strand
AAATATTTTTTTTTATTATATTAAATATTTTTTTATTATTATTATATTAAATAAGGTATTTTTCAACCCAAGTTTTAAGGTAATACCACAAATAAATACTTCCTGAATGAGAAGTTGTGACCTGAGCTGGTAACACTGACGATAGATCAACAAACATCTGAGCTGGCAACACTGACGACGAGAGTTCAACAACAAAGCAGACGTGATGGATTCCTCCATAATTTATTAATGGTAAATATTAACTTTATTTAGTTTATTTACTTAATTATTTATTCCCTAGTTATTTCAAAGTGTTGATAAGTTAATAAAGAACCCCTGTGATATAAATAAATGGTGATAAATAGATAAATAAGGCGATAATTGATGAAATAAGACGAGATAATTATTTGATTATTACTAACTAACTTAGTACCTTTATTTTACTTAATTATTTATTCCAAAGTGTTGATAAGTTAATAAATTACCCCCATGATATAAATAAATGGATAAATAAGGCGATAAATGATGAAATAAAGCAATAAAAGTTGAACTGGTCAGTGGAAAAATTTATCAAAAACTTATCACTGGTAAATATTAACTTTATTTAATTATTTATTTATTCCTTGATTATTCCAAAGTGTTGATAAGTTAATAAATGACCCCCGTGGTGTAGATAAATGACGATAAATAGATAAATAAGACGATAAAATTGGCCGAAAAAATTATTATTTTGTTATTACTGCTATTTATTATTTATTCTCTGGTTATTCCAAAGTGTTTATAAGTAATTAAATTAGGTATAATCCTGCGTACTGGGAGTAACTGTATTTATACATATTTCACTTATAATGCAATACTTTTATGGTTAACTTATAGTTTTAATATGTGTTGTATGTCGGAGATTGTTTAATTGGATGTTGATGAAAATTTCGTCTTCAGCATTTGCGATTACTTATTGGCTCCTATATAAAAAAAACGTCATTACTTTACCACTTATTTTTGGCTGAAAAATAAGTAAAAAAAGGGTTGTCCTATCATACAATATACAAGCACGCAAATAAATGCTATCCAATCGGTTCATAAACCCTGTATATGTGGATATTGTTAAATATTGTAGCCTACTTTGGTAATACATGTTCATCATTTACATTTTTTTATTATTATTATTATCATTATTATTATTATTATTATTATCATTATTATTATTATTATTATCATTATTATTATTATTATCATTATTATTATTATTATTATTATCATTATTATTATTATCATCATTATTATTATTATCATCATAGGAGTTAATTAAGTGATTATAGTGACTCAGATCATAGAAATTTCTTGAAGGATACTATGCTAAAGCTACGTATCTTGAACGGTGAACGCCATAGTTTGCCCAGGTTAGGTCCCGGTAGTTTGCCCAGGTTAGGTCCCGGTAGTCTGCCCAGGTTAGGTCCTGGTAGTCTGTCCAGGTTAGGTCCCGGTAGTCTGCCCAGGTTAGGTCCCGGTAGTCTGCCCTGGTTAGGTCCCGGTAGTCACACTAAATCCTTCTAGGAAATAAAAAAAATTCCAGTGAAATCCTGTTGTGGCAACTTGTATTTATTTATTTACCGTTATTTATTTTATTAATTTATTATTATTGTGTATGTTTGTGTGTGTGTGTGTCTATGTATGTATGTATGTATGTTATTGACATTGGCTGTTTATTTTTTATCTTTTTATTTATGTTTATTTAAGGGGGTGAGGGAATAGGGGAACAGGCTTTCTACCCACCCCAAGCCTGTCCCCTTATTCCTTCACTCCCCTATTTTTTTATTTAATGCATAAAAAATCAAACTGTAAAATTAAAACACGGTAATTGTTTATTTTATTGCCGTTTACTTTTACAATGTTTTTACCTTCATTATTCACTAATTTATAACATTTTAAGACACTTTTCTTCTATGACATTTTCTAGGTAAATGTTTACTATAATACCATTTATCATTACAATGGGTTTTTTTTCTTTAATCACTAATTTATAACATTCTAAGACACTTTTCTTCTATGAAATTTTCTTGGTAAATGTTTAGTATAATGCCATTTATCATTACAATGGGTTTTTTTTTTTCTTTAATCACTAATTTATAACATTCTAAGACACTTTTCTTCTATGATATTTTCTTGGTAAATGTTTAGTATAATGCCATTTACTTTTATTGGTAAATGTTTAGTATAATACCATTTACCATTACAATGGGTTTTTTTTCTTTAATCACTAATTTATAACATTCTAAGACACTTTTCTTCTATGAAATTTTCTTGGTAAATGTTTAGTATAATGCCATTTATCATTACAATGTTTTTTTTTTTTCTTTAATCACTAATTTATAACATTCTAAGACACTTTTCTTCTATGACATTTTCTTGGTAAATGTTTAGTATAATGCCATTTACTTTTATTGGTAAATGTTTAGTATAATACCATTTACCATTACAATGGGTTTTTTTTCTTTAATCACTAATTTATAACATTCTAAGACACTTTTCTTCTATGACATTTTCTTGGTAAATGCCCCATTTCCAAGATAGGTCATATTCAATTAAGGCGTAGATTAGTCTGACCTAACCTAACCTAGACCACAATATTAATATAAAATTATCAAATATTTCAATTTATATATTATAACTGGTTTATATAGTAAATATTTTATTAATATGTTTATAATTGTTTACAGATTGTTGCCTATAGTTATTATTTACTTATATATTTATTATTACTATTTATGTTGTTGTTATTATTATTATTATTACTGTTACTATTACTATTTATTAATGCTATTTAATTATTTACAGATTGTTGCATATATGTGATGTCAACTGGCTTATAACACTATTATTATTTCTACACTACTTAACACAAGGTAATAATAGTAGTAGTGGTAATAGTAGTAGTAGTAATAATAGTAGTAGTAGTAGTATAGTCTATCCCATGTAGCCTAGCTGTATTATTAATACTCGTCTCTGATTGGTCAAATTGTTCAATATCTCCAGGCAACCTCCGTTCACACTTACCTTTGCTTTACCAAAACATTGCATTTCTCCGAAGTACACTTTTTTTTTCTTTTTTCTTGGTGCCTCACTTATTTCACTTAATATCTACTTGGCACTTTGTTAACCTGACAGAATAATGATAGAGGATTTCTTTTATCGTGAAGAAAATATCCATATCATTAAAAAATATACGATTAAATACGAGTTGAAGTGAAATGAGTACCGTAGCTAAAAATGTTTATACCACTTTTTTTATATGCCGATATTTATTTATAAATATTATGCTACCATGATTAAAAATGGGTGGATGATGTAGAGAAAATCCTCCTGTATGTCATGGTGGTATAAGATTGTAGATAAGACAGAAATTATTGCTGGAAACGTAATTTTAATGCCAAGATGTCTCGATTCACCCTATAGCTCAAGGTCAAGGGAATATAGGCCTAACCTGCCCTGTCAACTTGTGTGACTATCTCGTTTTTAGTAATAACGAGTTAACCACTAGCTTCAACAGTCATGCCAGGTGGTGCATTTACAAAACAGAAGGTCATATCCATCGATAGAAAGAAGGAAGGTGTTTCTCGAATAGATAAAGGAGAAGGAAACACCAGAGTACAGTATGGCTAATCAAATGTAAACCATTTATATCGCGTTATCTTCCCCCTTCCCCCTACCACCTCCACCACTACCACGCATGCTCATCTCTCCACCACACAAGGTAAATAACATTTAGGTACATTATTTACACATCACTACATACCTATTTATGTAGATATATCTGTATTTTGTGTTAATTTTTGTACATAAACTTTTTTTTTTTTTTTTTTTTTCATACCCCTCGTAAAAATTCGTCGCTATAACGGACACCCTCTCCCTCCTATTAGTCTGTTATAACGAGGTTTAACTGTATATATATATATTCTAAGAGAGTGACATAATACACAAAAAGATTCCCAGAACTAATTTACATAAAAGAAAAAAAAATATGTAAACAGATAAGTTGCTCAGGGTAACGTAAACAAGACAGTAACGTAAACAAGACAGTAACGTAAACAAGACAGTGTCGTAAACAAGACAGTGTCGTAAACAAGACAGTAACGTAAACAAGACAGTAACGTAAACAAGACAGTAACGTAAACAAGACAGTAACGTAAACAAGACAGTAACGTAAACAAGACAGTAACGTAAACAAGACAGTAACGTAAACAAGACAGTAACGTAAACAAGACAGTAACGTAAACAAGACAATAACGTAAACAAGACAGTAACGTAAACAAGACAGTAACGAAAACAAGACAGTGTCGTAAACAAGACAGTAACGTAAACAAGACAGTAACGTAAACAAGACAGTAACGAAAACAAGACAGTAACGTAAACAAGACAGTGTCGTAAACAAGACAGTGTCGTAAACAAGACAGTAACGTAAACAAGACAGTAACGTAAACAAGACAGTAACGTAAACAAGACAGTAACGTAAACAAGACAGTAACGTAAACAAGACAGTAACGTAAACAAGACAATAACGTAAACAAGACAGTAACGTAAACAAGACAGTAACGAAAACAAGACAGTGTCGTAAACAAGACAGTAACGTAAACAAGACAGTAACGTAAACAAGACAGTAACGAAAACAAGACAGTGTCGTAAACAAGACAGTGTCGTACACAAGACAGTGTCGTAAACAAGACAGTAACGTAAACAAGACAGTAACGTAAACAAGACAGTAACGAAAACAAGACAGTAACGTAAACAAGACAGTAACGTAAACAAGACAGTAACGTAAACAAGACAGTAACGTAAACAAGACAGTAACGTAAACAAGACAGTAACGTAAACAAGACAGTGTCGTAAACAAGACAGTGTCGTAAACAAGACAGTAACATAAACAAGACAGTAACGTAAACAAGACAGTAACGTAAACAAGACAGTGTCGGACAACACTAATAAAAAATATAACCCAATTTGCTGAACAAGTACATCGATTTTCAAGTGAAAATAAACCCTATATTACCTTTATAAACACCATAAATCTTCCCTATTCTAAAGCATGACCTCGTTTTAGGTTTCCCACACAGATGCTGTGCTTCAAAACGTAATGATATAAGAATATGGGATGAAATATGACACCCACCGGAACCTAACAACTGCCAAGAAAAGTATTTATGTAATAATTAATAATTTGTATATCGTCATCAAAATTGTATTGCCATTTGGTGTGCGTAATAGTAACAACATCCCGCAATGAAGTGAGATATTGTATGACGTAGAATTCTTTCAAACTAAATGGGAAAAAAGGAAATATATGCCATCGTCACATTCAAGGGACGCGCCAAAATTTTAGCTGGCAGCGAAGGTCGACGAATCAAAACAAAGATGGCGTCCAAAGGGTTAATTAATATGATTAACTTGTGAAGTGTTTTGTTATGTGTAGCTAAAACTGTGTGTATGTGTGGCTAAAACTGTGTGTATGTATGTCTGTATGTGTGGCTAAAACTGTGTTTATGTGGGTCTGTATGTGTGTCATATTTCTCTTGTGTGTTCTTAACTATTTGTATCTTTACAGGATTGAGTGAAGCTCGTAGTGTCCCAAACTTATCGCTTCAAGATAACCTAACCTGACCTAACCTAACCTAACCTGACCTAACCTGACCTGACCTGACCTGACCTAACCTAACCTAACCTGATCTGACCTAACCTAACCTAACCTGATCTAACCTGACCTGACCTAACCTAACCTAACCTGACCTAATCTAACCTAACCTGACCTAACCTAACCTGACCTAATCTAACCTAACCTGATTTAACCTAACCTAACCTAACCTGACCTGACCTGACCTGACCTAACCTAACCTGACCTGACCTGACCTGACCTGACCTCAGAATAACGCAATTGAAAAACACGACAGAGAAAATGTTTAAGTGTGATGAGTGTGGTAAAGAGTTTAATCTGAAAAGTTACCTTAAGACGCACATACTTATTCACACAGGAGAGAAGAACTTTGAATGTGAAGAATGTGGTAAAAAGTGATCTAAAGCGACACATACTTATACACACAGGAGTGAAGAACTTTGAATGTGAAGAATGTGGTAAAAAGTTTGTGGTAAAGAGTGATCTAAAGAAACACATACTTATACACACAGGAGAGAAGAACTTTGAATGTGAAGAATGTGGTAAAAAGTTTAATCTGAAAAGTCACCTTAAGACACACATACTTATTCACACAGGAGTAAAGAACTTTGAATGTGAAGAATGTGGTAAAAAGTTTAATCGGAAAAGTCACCTTAAGACGCACATACTTATACACACAGGAGAGAAGAACTTTGAATGTGAAGAATGTGGTAAAAAGTTTGGTAGGAAATCTAACCTTAAGAGACACATACTTATACACTTACGAGAGAAGAACTTTGAATGTGAAGAATGTGGTAAAAAGTTTGTGGTAAAGAGTGAGCTAAAGACACACATACTTATTCACACAGTAGAAAAGAACTTTGAATGTGAAGAATGTGGTAAAAAGTTTGTGACAAAGAGTGATCTAAAGAAGCACATACTTATACACACAGGAGTGAAGAACTTTGAATGTGAAGAATGTGGTAAAAAGTTTGTGGTAAAGAGTGATCTAAAGAAGCACATACTTATACACACAGGGGCTGAAGTCAGTATTGAGGATGGTAATAAAAAGCAACTATCTGATAATAGACACACAATGGTTACTCAAATGTGTTATAAATAGGTGTATTATTGGTGTATTATTGGTGTATAATGGGTGTATTATTGGTGTATTATTGGTGTATAATGGGTGTATTATTGGTGTATTATTGGTGTATAATGGGTGTATTATTGGTGTATATTGGTGTATAATGGGTGTATTATTGGTGTATAATGGGTGTATTATTGGTGTATTATTGGTGTATAATAGGTGTATTATTGGTGTATATTGGTGTATAATGGGTGTATTATTGGTGTATATTGGTGTATAATAGGTGTTTTATTGGTGTATATTGGTGTATAATAGGTGTATTATTGGTGTATAATGGTGTATAATGGGTGTATTATTGGTGTATATTGGTGTATAATAGGTGTATTATTGGTGTATATTGGTGTATAATGGGTGTATTATTGGTGTATAATAGGTGTATTATTGGTGTATATTGGTGTATAATGGTGTATAATAGGTGTATTATTGGTGTATAATGGGTGTATTATTGGTGTATTATTGGTGTATAATGGGTGTTTTATTGGTGTATATTGGTGTATAATGTGCAATAATATATACAGGAGGAAGAGGAGAAAGGAGGAAGAGGAGAAAGGAGGAAGAGATGGAGGAAGAAGAGGAAGGACAAATTATAAAAGATAGAAGAATGGTGGAGGAGGAGGAGAAGGAAGGAAGAATAGGAAGAGGAGAAAGGATAAAGAGATGGAGGAAGAAGAGGAAAGACAAATGATAAAAAATAGAAGAATGGTGGAGGAGGAGAAGGAAGGAAGAATAGGAAGAGGAGAAAGGATTAAGAGATGGAGGAAGAAGAGGAAGGACAAATGATAAAAGATAGAAGAATGGAAGGAAGAATAGGAAGAGGAGAAATTATAAAGAGATGGAGGAAGAAGAGGAAGGACAAATTACAAATGATAGAAGAATGGAGGAGGAGGAGAAAGGAGGAAGGAAGAATAGGAAGAGGAGAAAGGATAAAGAGATGGAGGAAGAAGAGGAAGGACAAATTACAAATGATAGAAGAATGGAGAAAAATGTGCAACCTTTATGTATAGTAGGATTGAGCATATTCTAGATTAACTAACTATAAGATTTAGTCACATGATCATTGCACGTGTTAACAAGTTGCCAAGATTGCAAGATGAAGTTTTAAACGAAAATTATAAGTGTACAAAAAAAGTTTCCCATGACATTTATAGTAGGATTTATGATACTTATTTTGTGACGGATTTAATTACAATAACTTATCATTTATTTCCCACCTCATCACGATATCCTGTTGTTGGGAATATATTGGAGGAATCAGTCAGTTGCTACAGATTTAACAACAACAACAACAACACAAAATCTACTACTACTGTAATAAAAAAAAATAAAAAAATTCTGTTGATTTTGGATATTATTTTATTATTATTTCATGGTGTTGTGGTGCAAAAATTATATGTATATAATATTATAAAACACTCCATCTGTCTGTCTGTGTGTCTGTCTGTCTGTCTGTCTGTCTGTCTGTCTGTCTGTCTGTCTGTCTGTCTGTCTGTCTGTCTGTCTGTCTGTCTGTCTGTCTGTTTAGCCGTTATGCACGGCCGCATCGTTTGAACTAGAGTGACAATGTGCAGGAGCCGTTTTCTTCGGTACTCATGGTTCCGAGTAAGAACCGGTTCTGGAATCTATTACCCTCCCAACCCCCCAACCCCAATACACGCTATCTCTTTCTCTCTCTCTCTCTCTTTCTCTCTCACAATTCTTTGAGACAAACAATTCAGTATAAAATAATGTTACTGATTCTGTGTGTGTGTGTGTGTGTGAAATTTAGAGCGAGAATGTATGTATGTGTGTGTGAGAGAAAGAGAAATTGTATATGTTTGTGTGTATATGAGAGAGAGAGAGAGCGTGTGTATACATATGTAAGAAATAGAGAGAAAGAGAGAGAGAGAGAGAGAGAGAGAGGATAAGTGACGTAACATAATGTGGCCAAGCCTAACCAAACATTGCATAGCATAACATGACGTAGCCTAATCAAACTTAGCAAAACATAACGTAACATAACACAACAAAACCTACCATAGCATAACATATAATAAAAACCTGTCGTAATGTAACATAACATAAATTTGACATAACATTATGGTACATTTCTGTGTATATATTTTGTCAACATATATTTTGTCAACATATATTTTGTCAACATATATTTTGTCAACATTATATTTTTTCTTCTTCCTGTTGACAAAATTTACTTAATTTCTTTTGACTTTTATTTTAATAATATTCATATACGTTATTCGAACCCGTATTTTCTTTTTCTATAATTTCTTTTGACTTTTTTTAAATATATATTTAAGTAATAAAAAAAAAAAAAAAGTTTAAAATGACCAATGGCGGGGGTTCGATCCCAGTACCCCTGCCACTCGGGCCTTGCTATTTAATGGACTGGTTGACGGTCAAAAAAAATTTCTATCAAACAATTTATATCGTTAGTAAATAAGCTCAATTGTCCTGTTATGTAATTTATTTGACAAAGGAATATATTGTTTGGCATATAAAAGCCATCAAAGTTGTACATAATGGAAGTTGATGGCGCGTATTCGTGACGTGAAAAACCAGACGCCTAGGCCGCGCCAACGCTTTATTACCTTGGAAAGCAAGAGATTGTGATGTCTAGGGGAGATGTGCGGTATTCTTGTGCTTTTACGGAGGATATACTTCATATTCACCATGCCAGTCAATAGCTAGCAATGGTATTTTGTCCCAAAATGCAAAACAATAGTGGAAACGCTCCAGAAAAGAGATTTATTAGTGTTGTGTGTAGTAACTCCATAGTAGCTGTCGGTACACATAGGGCTGGTGACGTCACCAAACAGTGTGAGGTACGATGTTTCTCCAACACTTATTTTCCCTTATTTTTCGTGAATTTCAACTCATATGGGAAAAATATCGGTATCTCCATGATCAGGAGTGCCCATTTTATTGTATTATATACTTTGTACACGACCGTCAACCAGTCCATTGTGGCTGTTACAATACCACCTTCTGCTGTAGTGGCGTCATGGATAACTTTTATGGTTGTAAAGCTGGCATGGTTTCTCTGGGGGACCAGCAACCACACCGGATAATGGACTCCTTTCACCCTTCTAATAAGTTCATATTAAAATAATTAGAGTAAATTTATTGACAACCACATGTATGATATTCACCCGGACAACGTCGGGCATCGCTGCTAGTAATCTATAACTTTACACATCTCATGCAACCCTTTGTATTGTAATCACTAAATGCATTAAAACAGAATGTGAAGGTTGGGTTGTGAGGAGGTATAATCCAAGCTAAAGTCTATACAGGTCAGAGAGAATAATGTACGTCAGAATAAAATGTAATATCATATGAGGGAAGTTTTGTGTTAGGGTAAATCTGGAGCAACTGAATCCTCCTCCAAACTATTCCAAACAACAGAACACTATTATTTTTGCCCGTCCTGAGTTTCCTCACATACTTTAGAGGAATCAAGGAACTCCAATGTAAAAAAAAAAAAAAAAAAAAAAAAAAAAAAAAAAAAAAAAATATCACCTTTAAAATGGACATTGGTGTGTGTCGTCAGGGTGATAGATGTATGTATGTATAGATGGATGGATGGATGCTGGTGATATCTGACAATACAGGAGCTCACTTCATAGTCTGAGTTTGAAGGAGGAACAAGATCAGTAACTCGACTTTCCTTCCATCAGCAGCTAAGGGTTAGCAGCAGCGACCCGGGTCCCTCTCACTACAGACAGAGTAGGTGAGAACAAAATAATTAAATGTCTCAATTACAGCTAAACTAAGAAAAAAAAAGATCACATCAATAGAGTATTTTCTTTTCAGAATTAATAAAGCTTGCATATGCCAAATTTTCGGCTAAAAAATTCCGGACACCCTGTATACATATTATATATATAGGTTTCTGGTATAATTTTAATCTCGTAGGGCTTTGAAATTTCGATCTTCCTAAACTCAAGGTATGTACAGTAGTGGTCAATAATAATCATCCACATATGGGTAACTTTAATAATATACTTTGTAATGTTTTCACGTTCACATATGATATTATTGTTTTAAGTAGTGTGCAGCTGCTTGTATTAAATTAAAAGATGGTAGTTAACCTATTTATTAGAAAGTTTTTCATCTTAGAAACAGAGGGAAGCTGTCAAACTCTTACGTGAGTTACCCCTATATGGATGATTATATTTGACCACGACTGTATGTGGAAAGGTGATATGATGTTCTGTTAGTGAGTGAATAAATTAGACTTAAAAATATATATATATATATTTATGAATGAGAAAGTGACAGAATTAATTATTAGTCAGTAAATAAATTATACTTTAAAAAATATTATGAATGAGAAGGTGATATAATGAGCTATTAATCAGTGAATAAATTAGACTTAAAAACAAATATATATATATATAATGAATGAGAAAGTGACAGAATTAATTATTAGTGAGTGAATAAATTAGATTTTAAAAAATAACGAAGGACTCATGGTTTATAACATTCATGGTGTATACGAAGGCGTGGTACTGGTACGATGACTCCATAGACAAACAACAACAACAGTCAACGTATCGTAAACACTAGGAATATTCTTGCATACGAATCTTTAAAGAGATAGTAGTATACTTTTGGTACATTGGAGTGCCTTGATTCCTCCAAAGTATGCCAAGAAACAGAATATAATGGTGTCCTATTGTTGCTTGGAATAATTTGGAGGAATCAGTTGCTCCATAATATTATTTTCCTAGAATTATTATGGTAATGTGTTTGGTGCAAATAATGTTTTTATTTTTTTTATTATTTTTTTTTTTGCATGGTCTGATAATAAATCCAAACTTTTTATATATTCTCATTATGTATAGCAATATATTTAGAAAGTTTTTTAAAAACTAATATATGATAGAAAAAAATATATTGTTATTGAATTTGTTTACTTCCCATGAATCAACAAATATAAAACTTAAGGGGGGGGGGGGAATAGAGGGACAGGCCTGGGGGGTGTTGGAGTAGGGGACAGGCTTGGTGGGTGTGGGAGTAGGGGACAGGCTTGGGGCGTGTTTAGGGGGGTGCTGGGGTAGGGGACAAGCTTTGAGGGGGTTGGGGTTGGGGGACTGGCTTGGGGGGTGTTGGAGTAGGGGACAAGCTTTGGGGGGGTTGGGGTTGGGGGTGCTGGAGTAGGGGACAAGCTTTGGGGGGGTTGGGGTTGGGGGTGCTGGAGTAGGGGACAAGCTTTGGGGTGGGGGAGTAGAGGGACAGGCTTGGGGGGTGTTTAGGGAGGTGCTGGGGTAGGGGACAAGCTTTGGGGGGGGGGAGTAGGGGGACAGGCTTGGTGGGTGTTTAGGGGGGTGCTGGGGTAGGGGACAGGCTTGGTGGGTGTTTAGGGGGGTGCTGGAGTAGGGGACAGGCTTGGGGGGGTTGGGGTTGGGGGTGCTGGAGTAGGGGACAAGCTTTGGGGGGGTTGGGGTTGGGGGTGCTGGAGTAGGGGACAAGCTTTGGGGGGGGAGGAGTAGGGGGACAGGCTTGAGGGAGCTTAGGGGGGTGCTGGGGTAGGGGACAGGCTTGGGGGTGGGAGTTAGGGTGGTGCGGGAATAGAGGACAGACTTTCTACCCCCCCCCCCCCCCCAAGCATGTCCCCTTATTCCCGCACCCTCCAACCCCCACCCCCCCCCAAGCTTTAATATATACACTTTTGGTACAGTCGCGGTCATATATTATAATCATCCATATAGGGTTAACTCACGTAAGAGTTTGACAGCTTCCCTCTGTTCCTTAGATGATAAACTTTCCAATAAATAGGTTAACTACCATTCTTTAATTTACTACAAGCAGCTACGCACTAATTAAAACAATAACATCATAAATTATGTAAACGTGAAAACATTAGACAGTAAATTGTTTGAGATACCCATATGTGGATGATTATTATTGACCGCGACTGTACATTGTTTGAACAGGGAAGACTTTTCTGCCGTGGCCACCCCCTTCGGGAGAGTTCCCGGAGGGAACGAGACGTCAGAGCTATAGATAGATAGGTACAGTTGGACACAGGTTTCCCTGGTACACCTCGCTATAAGCCACCGCACCTGGTCCCACTCTTACTGCGTGGCGAGTTCCTGTGTATAGCCCCGCCCATCACTTCCACCACTAAAATGCCTGTCTGGGTTCGAAGTCAGTTGTTGAAGCTTCATTTTAACGTAATATCGACGATGAGAAGTATGATAACGATAATAATGTTTTAGCATTTGGCTCAGATGGACCTTAAATCTCTTTAATAATACATGATCATATGGAGAGAGAAATATATCTGAGTTATGTATAGAAAAAATGCAGGATAAGGTAAGAGACGGTCATAATAGAGAAAGCTCATTGAGAACGGGAATGAGAATTCTCGAGCACTGTCACTTAGCTCCTTGAATCAGTGAGCGAGTCATTCATTTCTCATTGTAATTTTATTAATAACGGCAGCAGTAACTGTTTTAAGGTAATTTCTCAATTATTTCATCTACATTTTGTAACATATATCATTGAGTTTAGGAATGGGTTAACACAGAAAGAAGAGATGATCGAAATACCAGTGAAACAAGCATTTTAGGTTGCAAACAGAGATCCCAAACTTTTGTGAAGTTGGACCGAGGTATTGTCGTCACCATGAAATCTTAAAACGACACAATTATTCCCCAGCATTCCATCATGAACGGGAGAGACAGTGATCTGATTAAGCGAGGTCAAATTATTACTTTACGTGATAATGGTAAGTCGATAAGATCAATAGCTCGTGAAGTTGGTGTGTCTCCCACTACAGTACAGAAGTGGATAAGACGGTGGGAGGAGAGTGGGAAACTAAATGACTTGGGTAAGTTGTGAATGACTGATCGTTCATTAGAAATTAAAGAAATGTATCCCACAATTATTTAAAGATAAATTATGATATGCTTGTTTTTGTTAATAACCGAGTTTTTATTATATATCATTAATCATATTGGGAATTAAATGTTAAATACAATATGTAATGTTTTTAATGTTGATAATTTACAAGCTAAAATTAAAACCGTTAAATTATTACCTAAATAAAAGGGGCATTTCATCCCTAGATTACTGAAATTTTATATTCAATCATTAATTTTGCATTAAGTATTTCGCACTTGTGCTTTACGTAGCTAGGCCAGGGGGTCCACGAAAAACTACACCAGCAGAGGACCAAGCAATTGTTAATGCAACTCGTGATCAGCCCTTGACCAACGCGGAGGCAATTCGAGAGGACCTTGGACTGGAGGTTTCGTCTATGACAATACGACGCCGTCTCCACACTTCGGGGATTCATCACAGAACTCCAGCGACTAAGGAACTCTTAACGGAACGGCATAAGGCAGGAAGGCTTGCGTTTGCTCAACGTCACGTTGAAAAGGGCATCGACTTCTGGAGTCGTGTGGTGTTTACTGATGAGAAATGTTTCTCATCCACATCTCATGGCAAGCTGCATTGTTGGCGACCAAACAAAACACGGTATTAAAAAAATCAATATTGTAAAGTATTAAAATAATTTTAATATAAATACTCAAAATCTTTATGCCATAACATTGCCTTGGATTATCCCATATAGTGTTGCCGGAAGTGAATAATATAATCAATATATTGAGGAATATTCATTAAAGAAACGGTGGTAGCTCATGCTCATTTTTAAGACTAAAACTACAACAATACTGTCTTTCTACCTTTTGATCGACATGGTTTGATGAACTTTATATTAATCACTAAATGACTGTAGAATATGCTGTATCTAGTTTTCGCTCTTTCGGTGTGCGTCTCTCTCATTTCCTTCCTCTCCGTTTCCTACCATCCCCAGTCTTCGTTCTATGTTTTTAACTCACTCCATTTCACTCTTCATAATGTATCTACTATCTATTTCAAAACGCATGATGTAATTTTTCGCATATATCTTCTTAACAAACAGCTGGAACAATATGACATTTTGTCGCATCTTGTTTGATACCCTGCTATAGTTTATGGCATTACAGTGAATGACAATTGTGGTTATTTAAGGAGTTTACTCAGTCTAGACTTTGGAGGAAAAGTTGGAAATAGCCTAGTAATCATTAGAAATGAGGGCAGGGCTTCAAACAACCTGTGGCAATATAATGATGCAACTGTTTGTTTATTAGATATGTTCGAAATTGATGTCTCACACTATTTGAAATGGATAATCTCTCTCTCTCTCTCTCTCTCTCTCTCTCTCTCTATATATATATATATATATATATATATATATATATATATATATATATATATATATATATATATATATATATATATATATATATATATATATTACAAAACAATTCTTTTTTTTAGATACGAACCCCGTAACATCGTTGAAGTGCAGCAGTCAGGTCATGTCACCTGTAACGTATGGGGTTGGGTTGCTTTACACGGTATGGGTGATGTGTTCCGGATAGAGGGCCGATTTACAGCAGTTAAGTATATTGAGCTATTGGAAACATCGTTCCTGCCTTCTCTTCGAGAGAGGAATTTTCCCTTCCCTGAAGGCCCAATACTATTCATACATGACCGGTGTCCTATTCACACTGCTCGCATTGTTCAAGAGTGGTTTGGAAGACAGGATAACCTTCACCTTCTAGATTGGCCTAGCAAAGGTGCAGACATGAATGTGATAGAACATGTGTGGGCTCAAATGGTGAATACGTGGAAAATGGAACAAGAAAGAACATCTGAGCAACTCATGGATCACATCAGTGCCCAGTGGGAGATCTGCAGAAGAAAACCTGAGCAGATCCGCGTCCTTGTTAATTCTATGCATGATAGACTGAGTGAAGTAATTGACAGAGAAGGAGGCTGGTCAAGATATTAGTGAAAGTAGTGCATCACAGTTGTCTTAATTAATGAGACAGGGGCGAACGTAGTCGTTTATTGATGTTACGACAGTTTCGGCTGCAAAATCTCTTCTGGTATACAGGCAGAAATGACAGAGAAGGACTAGGGGTAAGAGGGAGTGTGGCTGGGGTCACGGGAGCGGACAGATATATTTACTAATATTATCCCTCCACTCCAATGACCCCCGTCCCACTCCCCACCTTCCCCTCTCTAAGAGCGGTATATATAGTCCTTCTTTGTCTCTTCTGCCTGTATACCTGAGGAGGTTTCCATATTGGAGGCGAAACTGTAGTAACATCAAGTAACCATTCCGTTCCTACATGTGTTTTTTTTTATCCATCACAAACTATTAACGGCATAACGAATAACCTCACGAAAAACAGTGGACTTCTTATGTAAAAAATACATAATGTGTGCATTTACGTAACCTTATTTCCATTCTCTTGATTGCTTATGCTTTCATTGGTGTAAATAAATTATTACTATACCAAAGGTTGTATTATATCCATGGCATTCTTGATATAACAACTGATTGTCTTATCTGCATTCAAAAATATTCATCCTAGCATAAGCTTCAGTTCTCACACACATCTAAAGTGTCTTGGATGTATCGAGTTATTTGTGTGTGGATTCTGAAGGAAAAAATGCCAATTGATACCCCATTCCTAAACTCAATGATATATGTTACAAAATGTAGATGAAATAATTGAGAAATTACCATAAAACAGTTACTGCTGCCGTTATTAATAAAATTACAATGAGAAATGAATGACTCGCTCACTGATTCAAGGAGCTAAGTGACAGTGCTCGAGAATTCTCATTCACGTTCTCAATCGCACGACTTATGAGCTTTCTCTATTATGCCCGTCTCTTACCTTATCCTGCATTTTTTCTATACATAACTCAGATATATTTCCCTCTCAATATGATCATGTATTATTAAAGTGATTTAAGGTCCATCTGAGCCAAATGCTAAAACATTATTATCGTTATCATACTTCTCATCGTCGATATTACGTTAAAATGAAGCTTCAACAACTGACTTCGAACAGGAACTCGCCACGCAGTAAGAGTGGGACCAGGTGCGGTGGCTTATAGCGAGGTGTACCAGGGAAACCTGTGTCCAACTATACAATACTTAGATCAGTTGAGGAACATAGGGGAACAATTTAATAACTTAACGAAACGTGTGAGTGAGTTAGAAAGATCGGAAGAGACACAGTTTGTTCGTGTCAGAGAGAGGGAAGTTACACCTCCATCCTCACCATTATTGAGGAGACCCGAACCAGCTTCACGATCACAGTGGTCCACGATACCTTCTCGAATAGATACTCAATTTTCCCTGCCTGCCACACACGTTTATCAACCACCCGTAACATATGGCACAAATGCAAACCCCGTGTTACAACCTCCACCATTAAATGTAACATATAATCCTAAAGTAACAAACCCTGCAACAAGTGTTAATACAAACTTGGTTAAACCCCGAGATATTCCAAAACTTGAGTTAGATACATTGCAGAGTTTAGATTCCTCGGCTAGGCTACAAATGTTCTTTGATGCAGTGGAGAGGTGCACAGAAGATTCATGCACTAGGGTAGAAGTAGCGAAGTCTCGAGTAGACAAGGAGCTGGCTGTCTTGATACACACGGCCCAGAAACGGGGGGAGATATTAACATGGTGGGAATTAAAAACATCTGGATGATGAACAGAGAAGACAGCTAACACAAGTGGTCCTAACACATGATAAATTGTTTATGCTAGGGGATAAAGATTTGGGGAAAATTGAAGTAGAACCCGCCAACAAAGAGGTCGCAAATCCGAACCCATGTAGGTCCCCGATGTATCGTTATCCCGAACATGCAAAGGAAACCATTGGTAAAATGTTAAGTGAAATGGAAGAAAGAGTGATCGAACCCTCTAGTGCAGCATGGTTGTCACCAATAGTGTTAGTGAATAAACCAGATGGAACCAAAAGAATGTGTCTGGACTTCAGACGGGTTAATCAGCATTTAACGGTAGATGTGTTTCCATTACCTAGGTTAGATGATTTAGTAGGACATGCAGCAGGACAGCAATTTTATATAACCTTAGATTTGAAAGATGCGTACTTCCAGATAGAGCTGAATGAAAAAAGTCGGAACTTAACCACTTTCACAGATGGAGTATCATTGTACCGGTTTCGAAGGCTACCTTTTGGTTTAAGTTGTGCCCCAGCCATATTTTCAAGGAAAATGGCTCAGTTATTATCGCCTTTGTTACGTGAGGGTTGGGTGAAAAATTACTTGGATGATGTAATCATATGGGCGGATGATTTTTCTAACTTAATGCAGCGCCTTAAAAGACTATTTCAATTATTCAGTGAACAGGGGGTAAAGTTAAATCTATCTAAGTGTGATTTTGTGAAAAAAGAAGTAGATTTTCTGGGACATAAGGTATCCAAGAATGGTAGTTTGCCAGATCCTAAAAATTTGGAGGCGATTAGTAAGCAAGTACCACCCAGAAATGTAAAAGAAGTGAGGCGTTTCATCGGTATGTGTGGATTTTACCGTAGCTTTGTGCCAAACTTTTCAAAAATTGCCACACCATTAACAAATCTTACAAGAGCGAGCACTGTGTTCAAATGGGATGAAAGATATCAGGAAGCTTTTGAAAACTTAAAGGAAAAATTAATTACACCTCCAATCCTAGTCAAATACCAACCCGAGTTACCACTAGTGCTAGTCACAGACGCTAGTGAGGAGTATGTAGGAGAGGTCTTGCATCAAGTACAAGTAGACGAGACAGTCCCACCATTGGGTTACTTCTCGAAGAAACTTAATTAATGTGAGAAGAAGTATAGTGTCACCGACAAAGAGGCAATGGCAGTGGTCTTGGCTTGTCGCCATTATCATCATTATTTGTGGGGAACAACATTCACCATACAAACAGACCATCAGCCACTAACCAGTATTTTTAGACGTAGAACTAAGTCACCAAGGGTTACCAGATGGATGTTAGAGATGAGGGAATACAATTATCAAATTAAATATGTGAAAGGAAAAGATAATGTCGTGGCTGACCAACTATCGAGGCCAGTGCGGGTAATCTCACGACCACCAGTATTTACATGGTTGGGGTTAACTCAGGAAACATTTAAGCAAGCTCAAAGACAGGATGACACATGGAGAGAATTAATTGAATATTTTGAGGGAGGTCAAGTGCCCAGGCGGAAAATTGCCCGTGCCACTTTAGACCAGTTCGAGCTGAATGAAGGAATATTATATTTTGTAAAGACTTATGTAGATGACAGCTATTTTTATACTGTGGTAGTCCCTAAGACATTAATTAAAACAACCTTAGAATTAGCTCATGGTCAGTCAGGACACTTTGGACAATTCAAAACTATTAAGAAAGCTGAAGGAACATTAGTGTGGGTAAAACAGGAAACAATAATACCGGGTACCTGTGCCAAATTGAACCAGAAATGGAGAGGACCATATAAGGTGGCAGAAGTCATAAGGGATGGATTAGTGTATATTTTAGAGGACCTATTTACAGGGAAAAACATCCAGAGGGCTGCAGAAAAAATTAAGCCCTATGCGAGCCACAGTGATATTATAGTACAGTTAGGGGAATTAATTGAAAATAATGAACCAGATGATGATGATGAGGATATTGTACTTCCTCCACGTCATCGACGGCCTCCAAGAAGATTTCTGGAGGAAATGTAAATTGAGGTAAAAACCAAGGCAGAAAAAAAAAAAATACTTAGAAAAACAGTGAATGAAAATTAATAGAAAATAGGGTAAAAGTGGGAAAGTTACATTGGATAATGTCATGTTTTACTATAACCTGAAGTCAACACAGGGCAACATTAATGTACTAGCTAGGAACCCAGCTCATAGTTGTTATTTTTTTTTATTGTGGGTGTTGGAGAACACTTAGTTTTAATGGGAAGAGAAGGATGGTGGGGAGTGTACACCCTACATGTCCATAGGGCTCTTCCAATACACAGTCAGAACCTTTGTCAAGGCCCCTGTATCACTTACTGCATTCCGGGTTGTCATACCGTGCAGGATCTGAGGTTTGAATGGAGGAGTGAATGAAAATAGGAATGATTGAATTGAATGTAAGTATACTCAGATCTTGTTAGGAACAATCGCGGATGGGTTTAGTGACGGTAAAACCTTATTGAAGTTCTCCCGGGGTTATGGACTTGACAGAGGAGTCTGACTGCGACGAGGTGTCACTGATATCCATTATGTATTATGTATTATGTATTATGTGTATTGTGTGATGTTAGGTAGAGAAATTCTTTCCTGCGGGAAGAAAAATCAGTCTAAGGACTGTAAGTCAAAGTTAGCAGTTTATCAACACTGACTAACAAGTTAGGGGGAATATTGTCTGATGTTGTTCAGTAAGGTATAGCGATAGTGACAAATGGTATGTAGGTAAAGATTAGGGGGGGTGGGGGATTGAATTAGAAAAATATATAAATTAATTTTCACTGTAAGTTCCAGCTAAGGAAGAGGGGACGTGTGTAACACCCCCCTTTTTATTATGTATGTTATTTAGGATGTTTTTTTTTTTAATTAATGTATAATTACTAACTTCACTCTCCATAAAATACCAGCATTTCTTTCTGGTAACTTACTTAGAAAATTAGTTGAGTGAGGGATGGGGTCCCAATAGGACGAGATATTTTCGTTGGCGGAACAATATTTGTGTTAAATATTAAGAATAATTGTATGCTATGTGGCTGAGGATAAGAGATAATGGGTTGGAGGATTAAGGGTGGTTAAATAATCATTAATTGTAACTAGGGAATATACCTGGGAGGAAGGAACACTTAATATAATAGGAAAATATAGCAGGGGGAACTAGTTTGTGTCCGTGTAGGGGCTTGTGACTGGGGGGGGCGAGGCGAGAATGAGTAGTGGCCAAGGATTCACATTCAGTGTCGTGTCATCTTCCGTGGGTACAGGTAACTACTAAAACAGCTGCTACAAAAGTGACTTCATGTATTAATATTGAGGTATAGTACGTATATATATTTAATATATTATTAAGGAGTCTCGTGTCATCATCCGTGGGAACAGCCCAATAGCACAATTCCTGCAACAATAATAATACTGGTGTACTAAAGACATAAAATTAATAATTGAGATTGCTGGCATATATAGGAAAACCCCGTATCATATTTGTTTCGGCCATATTTTTTTTTATTAATAATATATAGATAAATGTGTATTTTTTTTTTATTATTAGTAGTAGTAGTAGGAAGTGGATTATTTTGTTTATTTGTTGTTGTTTAGCGCTGTCACTAGCGAGACGCGGGATTTGTCCCCGTCCTCGTGTCAGCGAAAGGGAGTAGGATTGGGGGGGATTGGGATTTTTGAGGGAGTATATATATATTTTTTTTATATATATATGTAAATGATTGTAAATAATAAACTAAATTATAATTAGTGGAGTATTCCGTTACCGATACCGTATATTATACAAATAGACTGTGTCCCTACTTAGGGCCGGATACTCAAAACACGTCGTTACTTACGACGTCGTATCTCATTTGGGACGTCGTATCTCACTTACGACGTCGGATATTACGAACAATTTAGGATGTCGTATTTCGTGTCGTAAGACAAGATACTCAAAACAAATTTCCGACGTCCTAATCGGTTCGTAACTACTTGCGACTGTCTTTTCCTCTAGGACATCGGAAAATCTTCAGCCAATCAGGTGGCGTCTTTCACGTGGATCCAGCCAATGAAAAGCAAGGAATGCCACAGTGCCAATATGGACCCCATCAGCTGTGTTGTGTAAACATAAAGTGATGCTGGGACGTGAGAAGCGTGTGATGCAGTGACAACAGTATTATATCTCTCTTATCGCCTACAGAGAGACTGTCAACAGCAGTAGTAACGTCGCAATAACCAAGGAAAGGAGTGAAATGAGAGTGACAGGTAAGTTCTTAGTAACATCATTGACTATTGACGTTCATAATAACCATTAAATATTAGTTTTTCTATGATATTTATGTACTATATTGCCATTGTGCAGTAGATTGTTTCTTCCCTTGTTACTAGTAGGCCTATATAACGGGTTGCCACAATTAAGTCCCTGCTGTAGTCTGCTGAGGTTTGGTTAGATCAGGTTAATTACCAAAATTTGACTTGGGGAAAAACATATTAGAGAATTGCATTAGCTTAAATATTTGTTGTTGTTCTTGCATTATACATTTAAGTGTGCATCAAAATATTTGTTAACTCATCCTAAATACATTAGGTTAGGTTAGGTATGTAATTAAAGAAATGTTGGGGTACAATATGTAGGCTATTTTAAGTGATCATTAAATACTGTATGATGTAGGATAGTTTTAGGAATTCCATCAACTAATGTAATGTATTGAGAAAGACTGGCAGAATTATACTTCACAATACAGAAAGAAATTAAGCATTCAAGAAGCCCAATACAGTATACTGTACTAAAGTTTGACTACTTAAAGCAATGCTGCAATGATACTACTGTTCATCTTAGCTATGACTGTAATTTAATGGCTTTTACAGGTGGTGGAATACCTGACACAAAGGACTGGAAGCCTACAGAGGAGGCACTACTTGCTATCAACGAGACAGAGGCTATTGAGGGGCACTCTGGCCCTTTCGAAAGCGAGGACGTCATTGCTGGTAAATTTGACTAATTTTTACGGAGTGCACATTGAGACAATGGTCTATCACAAAAGATAATGGAAGAACTGTGTAGGGGATTGTCATGCCTTTCTCAGTGACTTTGTATTGTTAGGCCTGTACATTTAAGGTCTAAAATAACTTATAGAGTGCAGGGGAATGCAAGGCCCCAATTCTGTACTGTATTTGTGTATTTTATGCATACAGTATTATGGTTATTATGTGTTGTCTGTTACTACAAAAGCTCAGAGTAAACATGTTGCATTAGTACTGGATATACTGTTGTGTAACACTGCACACATTATTGTTACAGATGAGCCTCTGCCATCGACCTCTGCTGGTAGTGTTGCCAGACCCATACCGTTGACAAGGACACATGATGGATGAGCATGCACCACTACCCAGTAAGTAGATGCATAATTGGTCATGAAGATGTTGCTGAGCTTAGCTGATGTTCATTATAAAATCTTCAGTAGGTTGACGAGATGCAATACATACTGTACTGTATTGAAGATGTTGTTCACCAGTGGTTCTCAAATCTTTTTTCAGCAGATGTTAGGCCAAGTGTGATTATATTTATATATGTTGGGTGACAGTGAAATGTATGTACAGTTTTACCAAAGAAACTGCAATGCAGACAGGAAACTTTGAGGAAGAAGTACTAAGCAAAAAGAAACTTAAAGGAAAAAGGCAGCCCCATGTTTATTGCTCCCACTATGCATCACAGTTCCTTTTTCATTGTAACCATATTACATAAACACAGCACTTCTTATTGTTACAGATTTTGGTGGCAGGAGTAGATGACCCAACACGCCACTTTACAATGTCTGTAGAACATATTGACTTTGAGAGTTCAGGCCTGTTAGAAAATATTCAAAGTCACGAACCATCAGAAAACATTACCATTCCCCAGACAGTGACTTTTGACCATGCCTACTCTAGATCACCACCTCCAGCATCAAGTATGAGGGCAAGTAGATCTGAGAGTCATGACACCAGTAGCCGTGTTCACAGCAGCCGTGCCAGTTCACAGCCCTGTATCAGTGACCAGATGCTGGCAGTACAGGGAGAAATTCTGCAAGTGTTGAGAGGCAGCCTCCCAAGAATTGCCTCTGCACTTGAGGAACTTACAGAGTTAGCCAAACAATGTGATACTGTGCCAAACTAATTAGGTTATTTAACAGTGTGCTGCTTCTGTACAATAAGCAGTTGAATGCAATACAGAATTATATTTTCACAAAGTCTTTATTACTGGTAAGATGTTATCGAGTGTTATTGTAGCTGTACAGTGATTATGCTAACAGAACTCTCACTAACTTTAATTTTGTTTTCAAATGTGATTATATTTTAGGTGTGTCATGCTGTGATAGTATTTTATTACTGTACTGTATTTGATTTTATAGTGTGCTGCTTTTGAACAATAAACAATTGAATGTAATCTGTAGAATTATATTTTCACAAAGTCTTTATTACGGTTAAAATGTAGTTTTGAGTGATATTGGGATAAGTAGGAGATGTAGTAATTAACAACAATGTATTTATTTAAATTTACCAAGTTTATTTCATGTAAAGAAATTATCTACAATATCGAGCCCGAAGACGACTGTTATTCCAGATGAAGGAGTCGTGGGTACTGCCAGGGTATCTCATACTATAATGCTAAATTATTTTATCACTGGTGCAAACACACTGCACATTCAGGGAGTGATAGCCTTTCCTATTAATATATACTTGTGAATTTATATTTGTAGCCTTGATAGGTATATGAGTACCATCAATGGCTCCAATCACTCAGGGAAGAAAACCATTCACTGCATGGAATCCTCTGCAGGCTCTGCCAATTTCCACAATACCTGAGGGCATCTTTATTTCTACTCTTGCCTTCTCAGCCAACAAATGTACTACAGCAGATTTCACCACTCTACTCACACTTGCTTGAGTCACTCCAGCAGAATCTCCAATCACATTTTGAAAGGTTCCACTAGTTAGCTAATACTCGTAGAGTTACTAACACTTGGGTGTGTGTTGGTATAGCATGATATCTCCTCTTTTGTCGACGAACATATGGGTCAATTGGCAAGTTCCTGGCACAAGTTTAATTAAGATTTCTTGATGAGGAAATCTATAATAGCGAAGTAAGTGTTCTTCACTAACATGTAGAGGGTCCAATGGATCCCTATATACTCTTTCCCTCCGTAGGCGACGCCTATTCTCATATGCAAACCACTAAGTTCCATCACATTTGTAAATTAGCGCTCGGTGTTCAGTTCATTCAGCTCTCCCACAACAACAAACAACAAGACGTGACGTGGGTGATGGTGTTTTGCCAACACAGCAACGGGGACTCGGGGAGAACCACAGGAGGATTGACAAAAATATATACGTTTTCTATGTGTTTCGGGTCTTAACTCCCTTGTGACAGGGTCGCGCGGATCGTAAATCTACGTGTCTTAAGACCTCACAAGATGGCTGCCCACAGTGCCGAAATTGTTTTGAGTATAAGGTCTTAATGTTTTGAGTATGTGGACCTAACTCGCCTGGGGAAGTTACGACGTCCCAAATGAGATACGACGTCGTAAATTTCTTTGAGAATCCGGGCCATAGACATTTTTGACTTGATTTAAGACATTGATCGAACCCCCGTTAGAGTAATTCTGGGTTGCTTACGCACGTGCTTGGGGTTCAGGCTACGTTACCCACCCAGTGTGTGATAGCTTGGTTCCTGTGATCAACCTGTGGTTTGGGTTGTGGCAGCGTTACTGACGAGGAACTGGACTTTCCTTTGTATGATTTTTTTTATGGTATTCGCAAGGCAAGTTCAGTCCTGAGTCCTTTTTTTTCCCAGACCGAGTTGATCCAGTATAAGGATAGAATATCATACACTGATGTGTGTGTTTTTTTATTGTAAAAGGCCGTGCTTTTGTTTCCTCCTCCAGTAAAGTAAGGGGGATAAAAATAGCAGCGTTACAAATAAAAATGATTAGAGGAAATGTATTGACAAAACCATATGTAAGATCTTCACGTCGGGTATCGCTGCTATTTATTATATAATTGTTGAAGAGTGAATTGTGTTGCTACATAAAGTTTGTATCAATTATTCACATTACTGTAATCCTTTGGAATGTAACACTACACTTGGATTTCGATACCAGAAGATAACTTGATAAGGTGACAATCGGCATTGTTGGTTTATAATATCAGATGCATACTGAAAATGTCTTTCTCTCTCCAATACTACAACTCGATCACTGTTGAAGCTTTCCCTCTCCAACCCAGCCCCTCTATCTATTCCACTCGACAGTGTGTGGTTCACTTCAGGATATCACGTGGTTTGGGATTCAAATTTCTGTGTGGCTCAACATTGGCAACGCTAAGAGATAAACGCAGAAGTGGAGCCAACTGCACAGTACTTCATCTTTCGACCTTGAAATGCTGCTGTGAGGAAAGGAGGGATCTGAGAATTGTGGTCTTTACGAGTTAACACAAATAACACATATGGTTTAAGGAATCAATAGCTCTATATTTACTGCTAACACTTACCTGAGTTTAATCAAACACCCACATTAGGTTTTATTACAATAACTTAGGTGATCACTGTCAACTGTATTTTATAGTTTTTTCCCGAAGAGGATGACAGTGGTCACTGACACTGTTGGAATAAAACATTTTCGTCTATAAATGTGTTAGTTTGATTAAGTTGATGGTGATCAGTCACGTATGATTTCTACAACAGTCTAGTACTGACCTGAGTAATAATGTCGGTACACTCCTTCACTCTGCCCTGAGTTAGCAGCCAACGTGGAGATTCGGGGAGATATCTGACCACGAATAAAAAAAAATAATAATAAAAAAAAAAAAATAGGAATGCAACAGAATACAAAATAATGCAAAGACATGTAAAAGAATGCAATGAATACAAAGGAATAAAAAGGTATTCAACGGAAAGAGGAACACGAGTAGGTGTGGAAATTATTATAATTTAATTATCACTATAATAAAAAAGGGATTAAGAGTTGGGGACCCCGTTCTCTAACAATGACCCCATTAAAGGTTCAAATGGCCTCGGAGATGGACACCTTGCCAGTCAATTTGAGTGATTTCTTTGATGCAACTAGGCATCTAGCCGTGCAACTGCTGGGATCATAATTATACCGCCCAACATAAAATTGTCATCTACATAATTAATAAAAAATAAACACCCGAAAGAGATGGGCACCATGATTATTAGACAAACAAACAAAAAGGCACATTATTACTAAAAGAACCCATCGACATAACTAAAATATAAAAAATAATCAAAACTAAAACAATTCAAACCATCTTAAAACCATATAATAATATTAATATCATAAACTCGTAATTTGAGGATAATTGATTGATTGATTTTTTTTTTGCAACTAGGCATCCTGCAGCGTAACAGCTAGGGTCATATATCGCCCAACATAAAGTTGTCATCCACATAATTAATAAAACATGAACTCCCGAAAGGGATAGGCAGCATGACTACTGTAAATGACACACAAACTAAAAAGCACATTATTACTAAAAGAACACGTCGACCTAACTCAAATATATAAGAGAATCAAGACTAAATAATATCAAACCATCTAAAAACCATAAATATAATAAAATCACAATTTGTGGAAGAGGCCTGGGAATTAAAACCCGCAGCCTTAGCCAGAGCGTCAGCCAGCTCATTCCCATCGACACCCACATGGGTCAGAACCCAACAAAAAATGACTTTGCGGCCACAAAGACCCAGGAGTACAAGACACTCGAGAATGGGAAGAGTTAAGATTGCACAAGGGATCGCTATAAATAGTAATAGAAGGCTGAGGGAGAATACAAATAACTTGGATGGCATATAAAATGACCGAGAGCTCAGCAGTAAAAATGGACATGACAGAAGGGGGCCTGCCGCCACGGCAAAAGTTAGGAAAGACAACTCAAAGCTAACTCCAGCATCAGACTTTGACCATCAGTGTACACAGGGAGGGACTCCCTGTGAGTGAAGGTATGTTCTAAAAAGAGGGAACGAGCCACTGGAGGAAGAGATTCCTTCTTGTCTGTAAAGCAGCTGCAGAGGAACAGTTCTGGAAGAAGCCATGGAGCCACCCTGGTGACCCTCACAGGACAAATCTGGAGGTCATCAATGACCATCTACTCCATAGGCTTCCTGACCCAGAAACCAAATGGCCATTGTGTACGAGAATGTGAAAGATAGTAATGAGACATGTTATCAAATGACACCGCCAAGCAGGGAAGGGAGTCAGGAAGTCGAGGTAATCGATGCCAACAACGAACCATCAAGGACTGGCGACGGAGATCACGTGGTGGCTCATTAGCATCCACCAGGAGACTGGGGATTGGGGACGACCTAAGGGCTACAGTCGCCAGACATACTCCAGCATAATGAGCAGGGTCTAAAACTTTTGAGACGGGCATTGGTGGCAGAGGAGTACACATCACACCCATAGTCGAGTTTTGACTTAATTATAGCACGATATAAGTGAAGGAGGGTAGCCTGATCAGCCCCCTAGGATGAATGGCTCAGGACCCTCATCAGGTTAAAAGCCTTGAGGCAAGAGACCTTAAGTTTATGTAACTGGGGAACCCAAGTCAAACATTTGTCAAAAAGGAGACCCAAAAAGTGAGTCTCCTCGACACGTATCCGATAACCAGACATGAATAAGTCCAGATCGGGGTAGACATCTCGTATGCGGCAGAAGTGCATAGCAACTGTCTTGGCAGGAGAAAATCAAAACCCATGAAAACCAGTCCAATGTGACACTTTATCAAGGGCAAGCTGCATGCGCTGCTCTGCCACTGACATACGGGAAACAGCAAACCAGACTGCTAGGTCGTCAACGTACAGTCGGCCACACTTCTGGCTGTTACAGTCAGTACTACAATCTCCAGGTGTTTAACGTTTGCATCCCTGTCTTTCTGAATCATAGGCTCGAAGATTCTCAGTGGTGAAGAAGTGAGACGGTGCAGGGGGAGAAAGAGAGAGGGAGAGAAGGGGGAGGGAGGGGGGACCAAACCAGAGAGAAGGAAGGGGGGACAGAAAAGTGAGGGAGGGAGAGGGGGACAAACCAGAGAGAGAGAGAGAGGGGAGAGAGGGGGCTGAAGGAGACAGAGAGGGAAGGGGGACAGAACGAGTGGAGGGTAAAATATCATCTAAGGTAACCAATATTATATATAGCTTATTCAAAAAATTTATTATAATTCAAAAAGTTTATTTTTATATTACTTGGAGAAAGATTACTATAACCATATAGCCCCCTTTCTACTTCCCCCCTTCCTTCTCTCTGGTTTGGTCCCCCCCTCCCTCCCCCTTCTCTCCCCCTCTGTTTCTCCCCCTGCACCGTCTCACTTCTTCACCACTGAGAATCTTCGAGCCTATGATTCAGAAAGTCAGGGATGCAAACGTTAGACACCTGAGTTTGTAGTACTGACTGTAACAGCCAGAAGTGTGGCCGACTGTACATTGAGTTGCCTACACTGTCCGGAAGGGTTGAGGCAATGGCATTAATTGCTACTGCAAACAATGTGACACTAAGGACGCTTCCCTAGGGGATGCCATCCTCCTACGCAACAGATACTGAGAGAGCTGTACCAACTTTCACAGAAAAATTGCGACCACTGAGAAACTTCTTAAGAAAGCGTGGCAGGCGACCCCGCAGGCCATATACATGGAGTTGCTGCAGCATGCCATATTGCCATGTAGTGTCATACACTTTCTCTAAATCAAAGAATACACAGACAAGTCGTTGACGTCATGAAGCAGCTTCCAACCAGACCAAAGCGTCTGTAGTAAAACGGTGTTTACGAAAGAAGTGTACCATTAAAGGTGCCAGCGAGTGGCAGTCACTGGGACAGAGTGTAGCACACACTGTGTGTATGAAACACAATTATAGCACGCATCACAAGGATGATCCCTGTAATGTATGGCCCAGCGACCTCTCCACCCACGTGAGACCCGAGTCAGCTTCGGCTATGGCTGACTAAGCAGGAAGACCTCAGACAGCCGACTCAAACCCCCCACCCCCTGCTCACAGGGGTGGTAACCTCTGGCATCAGTGGTATTTTTAACAGTGTCCCGAGCAAGGATCGAACGCTAGGCCACAGAATTGCAGCCACAACTGTTACCACTGTGCTAGCCAGAGGCTAGTTTACAGAGACAGGTCAAGGCAATTGGTCGGTAATTGAGGGCATCGTTAGAGTCCTTGCCCGGCTTGGGGAAAGGAAGGATGGTAGCAACCCTCCACCCAAAAGGGAAGACACCCTCCAGCCAGATTCTGTTATATAAAACTAAAATAAATTATAATGCCTCCTCACTCTAGAGTCGCAACATTGCATATGGTATGTTGTCTGGCCCAGGAGAAATGTAGCCATAGAGAGAGAGAGAGCAGAATGCAGGTCTCTCAGGGTGTATATATGGTTATAACTTTCATTCTCTTTCCCTGAGAAATCCAGGACAGTGCGTTCCTTGGCTCTTAACTCATGTTTGACAGCCAGTGGCCGAGAGTCACAGCTGGAGACTCTAGCAAAAGCCTCTGCCAAGGTATTAGCCACTGTCAAACCATCTATAATCTTAATTCCATTGACCTTATGATCAGGTGGAGAACTAGGAGAAAACTTCCCCACCGGCTTAAGGACTCTCCTGAACACATGAGTGAGTGGAGTTTTAGTATTAATTGAAGACACATAGGACTTGCAAGATGCACGTCGTGCCTCTTTTAAAGTTCTTCTAGCCTGAACCCTTGCCCGTCGGAAGTCTTCTAAAAGAGTTGGGTCCCCACGATTGAGACGAAGGCGAGAAAAAGCAGCGCGCTTCTCCCGCAGAGCAGTGGTGCAAACTGGTGACCACCAACAGACCGGACATTTGGGAAAGTGCCCAGAAGTTTAAGGATAGAGTTGAGAGCATCAGAGTGGAGCATATCAGTGAAATATGTTACAGCCTCACCAGAGCTACCAAAATACTGAAGAGATCGAAGAAGTTAGCTCTCTAAAACCTGCCAGTCAGCCTTCTCTAATTTCCACCTAGGAATACGAGACTGTGGTTCATACTTGTTACCTTCTAAAAGTTTAGGGAAATGGTCACTACCATATAAATCAGCAACACTCTCCAAGTAAAATCTAACAGAGCACTGGGTGAACAAAGGGAAATATCAATGGCGGTAAAATTCCCAGTTGGGCTATTAAAATGTGTTACATCTCCCGTATTTAAAACCCCTAATCCCTCATCTTCAATAAAGGAAGCCAATAAAACATCCCTGGGGTTGACCGAACTCTCACCCCACAAAGGATGATAACCATTAAAATCACCCAATAAAACAAAGGGAGAAGTAAGGTCCCATAAAAGATGGTTGAGATCACCCCTCTCAACTGTAACACTGGGAGGAAGGTATAGATTGCACAGTGTAGGGACGGTTCATAAAAACCTTAACTGCAACAGCCTGGAGCGGAGTGTCAAGCTCCAGGCTCGTGCATGGAATATCTCGGCGAACTACTATATGTTTCAGCGCCGGACAGACGCTGTTTTTTCCTAAATATCTTCTAAATGAATCTTTGTATGAGTATAATATTTCAGCACACTATATTTAACACCCGGGCCTAATTTATGGGTGACAAACCATATTACTGTTATGTGTTATGTTAAGAGTTTACTGAGTGATATTAAGCCTAATCCACTCATCATATCTAAGGCGTTATAGAGAATCGGATGAGTGTGGGGTACTCATGTAACCCCTTCACCATTTATTTTATTTATTTATTTATTGATGCAACTAGGCATCTGGCGGCGCAACAGCTAGGGTCATATACCGCCCAACACAAAATTATTATCCTCAACTAACAAAATCACAAACTCCCGAAAGGGACACGTATCATAACTAAATTACACACAAACTATAAACATACTATAAACTATAAACACCATTACTAAAAGAACGCGTCAACTTAACTAATATATAAAAAAAATCAAGACTAAATAATATCAAACTATCTAAAAACCATAAGTATAATAAAATCACAATTTATGGAGGATGCCAGCCTCCTCCACATAGGAGAGGGTGTTCCCTCCCACACTACAAGCCTCCTCCCCGAGCACCAGGGAGAGACTATAAGAACCGTCACCCACCCGGTACTCGGAGAGGTGCCTACGACGCAGGTCCCCAAAACTGGGACACTCAACAATAATATGCCTCACTGTCAAAGGGACCAGACAATCATCACAGTAGGGAGGGTTAATCCTGTCCATTAAAAAGCCATGAGTCAATAATGTGTGGCCAATACGGAGACGGACAAGAGCCGTCTCCCACCGGCGGGACAGGCCGCTGTAGCTCCACAAACCAAGGCATTGGCGGATGTCACGGAGCTTGTTAGCCCCGACTGCGTCCCATCTGTCCTGCCAGCAGGAACGAACGGCAGCATCTATAAAGGGCCGAAGGTCCACTGCAGGGACAGGATGATGCCCGGCAGGAGGCCGAGAATTAGATCCCACAGCCTTAGCCAGGGCATCAGCTCGCTCATTACCATCAACACCCACATGGGCCGGGACCCAACAGAAAGTGACTTTGCGGCCACGACGACCCAGGAGGACAAGCCACTCAAGGATGGCCAACACCAGGGGATGGGGAGAGTTAAAATTGCACAAGGCCTGCAAGGCACTACAGGAATCACTATAAATAGTAAAAGAAGGCTGAGGGAGAGTAACAATCACTTGGATGGCATATAAAATGGCCGAGAGCTCAGCAGTGAAAATCGACATGACAGAAGGAAGTCTACCACCACGGCAAAAGTCAGGAAAGACAACTCCAAAACCAACTCCAGCATCAGACTTTGACCCATCTGTGTACACAGGGAGGGACTCCCTGTGAGTGAAGGCATGTTCTAAAAACAGGGAACGAGCCACTGGAGGAGGAAGAGATTCTTTTTTGTCTGTAAAACAGGTGCAGGGAAAAACTTCTGGAAAAAGCCATGGAGCCACCCTGGGGACCCTCACAGGACGAATCTGGAAATCTTCAATTCCCATCTCCTCCATAGCCTTCCTGACCCAGAAGCCAAAGGGCCAAGGTGTACGAGAATGTGAAAGGTAATAATTAGACATGATATCAGATGACACCGCCAAGCAAGGAAGGGAGTCGGGAAGTCGATGTAATCGATGCCAACAACGAACCATTGAGGACTGGCGACGGAGATCTAGAGGTGGTTCGTTAGCGTCCACCAGGAGACTGGGGATTGGTGATGACCTGAATGCTCCAGTTGCCAGACGTATCCCAGCATTATGAACAGGGTCTAAAACTCTGAGACGGACATCTGTGGCAGAGGAGTACACCTCACACCCATAATCAAGTTTTGACCTAATAAAAACACGGTATAGGCGAAGGAGGGTGGCCCGATCAGCCCCCCAGGTAGTATGGCTCAGAACCCTCAACAGATTAAGAGCCTTGAGGCAAGAGACCTTAAGTTTACGTAAGTGGGGAACCCAAGTCAAACGTTGTCGAAAAGGAGACCCAAAAAGCGAGTCTCCTCGACACAGCGTATCCGATGACCATACATGAATAAGTCCGGATCAGGGTGGACACCTCGGATGCGGCAGAAGTGCATAGCAACCGTCTTGGCAGGAGAAAATCGAAACCCATGAGAACCAGTCCAACGTGACACTCTGTCAAGGGCAAGCTGCATGCGTCGCTCCGCCACTGACATACGGGAGGCAGCAAACCAGACTGCTAGGTCATCAACGTACATCGAGTTGGCTATACCGTCCGGAAGGGATGAGGCAATGGCATTAATTGCTACTGCAAACAATGTGAAACTGAGGACACTTCCCTGAGGGACGCCCTCCTCCTGTGCAACAGATGCTGAGAGAGCTGTACCAACCCTTACAGAAAAACTGCGACCACTAAGAAACTCTTTAAGAAAACGTGGAAGGCGACCTCGCAGGCCATATACATGGAGCTGCTGCAGGATGCCATATTGCCATGTAGTGTCATATGCTTTCTCTAAATCAAAGAATACACAGACAAGGTGTTGATGTCGTGCAAAGGCCTCACATGCAGCAGCTTCCAACCTGACCAGAGCATCGGTAGTGGAACGATGTTTACGAAAACCCAACTGGGACGGAGACAGAAAATCACCCCGTTCCAAGAAGTATACCAGTCTGACATTCACCATCTTCTCAAATAGTTTACATAAACACGAGGTCAAAGCAATTGGTCGGTAATTGAGGGCAACACTAGAGTCTTTGCCTGGCTTGGGGAAAGGAAGGATGGTAGCAATCCTCCACCCAGAAGGGAAGACACCCTCCACCCAGATTCTGTTATATAAAGCTAAGAGAAATGAGATTGCCTCCTCACCCAAGTGTCGCAACATTGCATATGGGATGTTGTCTGGCCCAGGAGAATTGTCCCCACAGAGAGAGAGAGCAGAATGCAGGTCTCTCAGGGTGAATATATGATTATAACTTTCATTCTCATTCTCTGAGAAATTCAGGGCTGTACGCTCCTTGGCTCTTAACTCATGTCTCACAGCCAGAGGTCGAGAGTCACGCTGAAGACTCTAGCAAAATCCTCCGCCATGGTATTGGCCACTGTCAAACTATCCATAATCTGAACTCCATTGACCTTAAGTACAGGTGGAGAACTAGGAGAAAACCTTCCCGCCATCTTACGGACTCTCTTGAACACTTGAGTGAGTGGAGTTTTACTATTAATTGAAGACACATAGGCCTTCCAAGATGCACGTCGTGCCTCTTTTAAATCTCGTCTAGCCCGGGCCCTTGCCCGTCGGAAGTCCTCTAAAAGAGTTGGGTCCCCACGATTGCGACGAAGGTGAGAGAAAGCAGCTCGCTTCTCCCGCACAGCAGTGGTGCAGACTGGTGACCACCAAGGGACAGGACGTTTGGGAAAGTAGCCAGAAGTTTTAGGGATAGAGTTGAGAGCGGCAGAGTGGAGTACATCAGTGAAATATGTTACAGCCTCATCAGAGCTACCAAAATCTGCGACTGAAGAGACCGAAGAAGTTAGCTCTCTAAAAAACTGCCAGTCAGCCTTCTCTAATTTCCACCTAGGAAGACGAGACTGAGGTTCATACTTGTTACCTTCTAAAAGTATAGGAAATTGGTCACTACCATAAATATCTGGCAACACTCTCCAAGTAAAATCTAACAGAGCACTGGGTGAGCAAAGGGAAATGTCAATGGCGGTAAAAGTCCCAGTTGGGCTATTAAAATGTGTCACATATCCCGTATTTGAAACCCCTAACTATCACCCCACAGAGGATGACGCACATTAAAATCACCCAATAAAATAAAGGGAGAGGGAAGATCCCGTACAAGACGGGTGAGATCACCCCTCTCTACTGTAACACTGGGAGGAAGGTATAGACTGCACACAGTGTAGGGGCGGTCCATAAAAACCTCAACAGCAACAGCCTGGAGCGGTGTGTCAAGCTCCAGGCTCGTGCATGGAATATCTCGACGAACTAGGATGGCAGAGCCACCATGGTGACCCTGCCCTTCAAATGAATTTGAATAAAATGCAGAATATGCTGGAGGACTGGCAGGAATGTAGTCCCCAAGCATTGTCTCTTGAAGAGAAACACATGCAGGAGAGAAACTAGAGAGAAGAATGCGAAGTTCTTCCCAAGAAGCACGTAAGCCACGGCAATTCCACTGAAGGTCCTTAAAAGGTGTTACTTTGGTCTTGGTTTATGGGAAGCCTCATCGAGGTACTTCCCACTACCACCTCGACCTGAGGGTCTACTCAAACGATACGTTTTGTCAAATCCTGGGCCACTAGAAGAGCGAACCCGAGGAGTAGTACTTGGGGTACTAATTGGGACCCGCTGACGAGTCCCTGAAGCATTTGATATGTTTGATAAAGATGAAGGTATATGAGCAGGGATATTCTTAGAAGCATTTACATTGGTATTGTCCTGTGCAGAAGTGGTATCACTGACACAGGCAGACACATCAACATCCATAATACAGGTGGTAGAATCACTCTGTTGTTCTAGCGGAGAAGAAACTGAATCTTTTGAAGTCGCGACATCAGTGGCATCCACATTAACTTCACGCTCCTCTGATGGTCCTGAAGAAAACTTGCGAGGAGGAACTTCTGTTGAATCAAGAGATTCATGAGTCCTCAGAGATGGTTGTTTTATAAGGAGGAACATCTATTGAGTCAAGTGCCTCAGAGGAACCATGAAGACGTCTCTGTGACCGTTTAGGTGACTTAAGTTTCCTTTTTGGAGAGCGTGTGGCAACGTGGACCTCTACCACATGGACACCTTTAGCTAAAGTTGCAGAATTGTCATTAGTTGAAGGGTCACCAGAATGAGCGTCTGATAAGGTTTCCAAAACAGAGAAGGTATTATGTAGTGTAACCTTAGAAACGCTCTCACTGGAGCATAAAGCAGCTGCCTCTTGAGAGGGTGCTACAACTGATTTGGGGCGAACGGTGGAGGCGTATGTCTTAACACCACCATCCTTCTGTCGCCTGAAGTTGAGTTGCCGTCTGGCACTACCAATACTAATGAATTGGGTATTAGCCAAGTGGAGAATATCCTGCTCAAGGAGGTACATCTCACCGCAAGGGGTGAGCATCTCTGCAGTAAAAGCAGTAACTCTCTGACCGACATTCAGAAATAAGATGTGCGTCAGAAGCAGAACAATTACCACACCGGGAACGGTTGTTGCAGTTCCTCCTCCCATGACCAAACTCATAACAACAGAAACACTGTAAGGGACGCTCAACAAAAGGTTTCACCTCAAAAGAGGTGCGGTTTATGTTAATGCGATCTGGGATATGCGAACCATAAAAAGTGAGGATGATCATATTTTTACTGCCTTTTATCTTTGTTATTCGTTGGACATCGTCTAGGCACATAGCAAGAATGTCCTCTTCTGAAAATTCATATAGGTCTTCATTATATATACGCCCCTTGCTATAATTGAATGTTCGGTGTGGTTTGATAGATTCAAACATGCTATCAGTAGGACAGGGGAGATTGAGGAGCATCATGGCCTGAGTAAGATCTTTGGCTCTGATTAAGATGCCCTTACCATATTTCTTTATGTGGCCCATTGGTAGTACTCCAACTTCCTTCTCCAAATAACGGGAAGCATGGATGAGGTTACCACGTCCCTCCCTGTAATACGACACAAACCAAAAGGGTGTTGGAACCTGACGTTCCTTTGGGACATTCTCTTTAGAGTCATCAAAAACGTTAGGACAGTAGTCATTATCACTATCTACTACATTGGCAGACCGCATTAACTGAACTTTACAGTTAGTATCCCCCACTGTCAGAGAATCTTTTGCCTCAAATGCTGCTTTGGCAGCAGCATTTGTTTTGAATATAATATAACACCGATTAGACCTACAATCACAATCATAAGTGATTCGGATACGAAGGACTACTCCGAAACACTTAAAAATGGAGTGGATAGCGCCATACGAAAGTGATGCCTGTACATTCATTATTATCAATGTGTCACAACCACTAACACGGTTATCTGACACTACACCTGAGCTGCTGGGTCTACTCATATTTGGAGCTCTCTGCTCATCACCACGACCAGATTTTGGCGTCTCGAGGGCCTGGTCGACCACCGCTCGAGAGAGAGATTTGGGTTTTAGTTTATCCATATATCATTGATTTAAAGTTGTTGGCCCCAGGAGCCAAGAGCTACTACCAACCGGGCAGATGAGGGGACCGAGCGCTGGTCGCCGCGGGCGGGGTACCTCTTCCCCCACGGGGCCACTCGTTTTAAAAAGCACCCCAATGGCTCGAAAGTTTGCCCACGACGGTGCTAAGACCCCCTTCCCCAACATCTCCCGGCCCAGACACCCAACCATCCAACATAGGACTGCCCCTAGAAGGCAGTCCCTCTGGAGGGCAGCAATGTTGGCCCGTACTGGCAGCCTATTGCATAGGAACCATTTAGTCTGGTCTCTCACTGGCGACCTTACTAGCATGGGAAACCCTCTCTCCCCAAAATTGGGGCAGAGCAGGGGCCAAAGCCCCCTCTAGCCTAGCTCGCCAGGTCATAGAGACACGCAAGCCCCCCCACCTCGTCAAGGCGATTCCCGTTTGGGGGGGAACCCTTCACCAACATTCCGAACACCCCCCAGACAATTCCTTCTTCCCTACCCCAATATCGCATTATCCCCCTCCCGTTTCACTCTTCAACCCAGTATATACACCATTCCCCTTCCATCTTTGATTTTTATTTCTTACTCTAATTACGTACATAAATATTAATTACTTATGACAGTATGTATATTGGTAATGCCAGTACATCGTGTTCACTTGGTTGACCATTAGGACTGCAAACATGGACCTTCTATATACTACATGTACCGTATGTAAACATGCTGTTGTACAGTAATTATCAATGTGAAATATGCCTCTATGGAATATTATTGGACTGTACAATACTTTTAGTTAATAATCATATTAATACATCTACATCTACATAACATTCTAATATATAATGCAGAGAACTAATTGTGGTTAGGAATGGGTTGGGGGGGGGGGGGGGGGCACACTTTCCGCTGAATGCGTCAATATGACTGGCCAGCTTTGTGTATTTTTCACGAGTAAACTCCTCGCATAACCCATATAGGAATATGGTATGTCATAATTAAATTAGGCTCGGTTGTTAAAGATAGTGTGCTGAAATATTATACTCATACAAAGATTGATGTAGGAGATATTTACGAAAAACAACATCTGTCCGGCGCTGAAACATATAGTAGGATGGCAGAGCCACCATGGTGACCCTGCCCTTCAAAGGAATTGGAATAAAATGCAGAGTATGCTGGAGGACTGGCAGGAATGTAGTCCCCAAGCATTGTTTTGGAGAGAAACACATGCAGGAGAGAAGAATGTGCAGTTTCTCCCAAGAAGTATGCAAGCCACTGCAATTCCACTGAAGGACCTTGAACAGTGTTACTTTAGGACTGATTATTGGGAAGCCTCACGGAGGTACTTTCCACTACCACCTCGACCTGAGGGTTTAATCAAACTATAAGTTTTGTCTAATCCTGAGCCACTAGAAAAAGAGCGAACCCGAGGAGTAGTACTTGGGGCAGTAATTGGGACCCATAGACGAGTCCCTGATATGTTAAAAGAAGATGAAGGTATATGAGCAGGGATATTACAATTACATTGATATTGTCCTGTGCAGTAGTGGTATCACTGATACAGGCAGATACATCAACATCCATAATACAGATGCTAAAATATCTCCGCTGCTCAAGCGGAGGAGAAACTGAATCATTTGAAGTAGCAACATATGTGGCATCGACATTCACTTCACGCCCCTCTGATGGTCCTGAAGGGAACTTGCGAGGGGGAACTTTTGTTGAATCAAGAGATTCATCAGAGCCATGAGAACGCTTCTGATGAAATTGAGAGGAAACTATGGATGAGTCCACAGAGATGGTTGCCTTGCAAGGAAGAACATATGTGGAGTCAAGTGCCTCAGTAGAACCACGAAGGCGTCTCCGTGTCAGTTTAGGTGACTTAAGCTACCTTTTTGGAGAGCGTGTGGCAGCGTGAACCTCTACCACATGGACACCTTCAGCTAAAGTCTGAGAATGGAATGGTTGCCGGTCGTGTAAAAAGTATATAATATTATGAAATGGGCACTCCTGATCATAGATTGATTGATTGATGAATATTAGGCGCCATAACATCGAGGTCCTATAGCGCTAGAAAAAGGTGAGAGAGAGGTGTGACAGCAAACAGGAAGGAAATAAAATGAAAAGTGGGATAGTTGAAAAACTTAAAGATGGGAACTATTTAGTCTGGTCTCTCACTGGCGACCTTCCTAGCATGGGAAGCCCTCTCTCCCCCATATCGGGGCAGAGCAGGGGCCGGAGCCCCCTCTAGTCTAGCTCGTCAGGTCTCAGAGACACACAAGCCCCCCCATCTCGGCAAGGCGGTTCCCGTTAGGGTGGTCCTGATCATAGAAATATCAATATTTTTCCCATATGAGTTGAAATTCACGAAAAATAAGGGTAAATAAGTGGTGGAGAAACATTTACCTCACACTGTTTCGTGACGTCACTAGCCACAAGTGTACCGACAGCTACTGCAGACTTACTACACACAACACTAATAAATCTCTTTTCAGGTGCGTTTCTACTCGTTTTTTGCACTTTGGGACAAAACACCATTGTTGCCTATTAGCTGGCAACGTGAAGATGAAGTATATCCTCCGTAAAAACACATTAATACCTCACAACTCCCCAAGACATCACAATCTCTTGCTTTCAAAGGTAACAAAGGTTGGCGCGGCCTATGTGTATGGCTATTGACGTCACAGATGCAAAGCCATCAACTTCCATTATCTGCAACTTTGATGGCTTTTATATGCCAAACAATATATTTCTCTGTCAAATGAATTACATGACAGGACAATTCAGCTCATTTATTAACGTTGTAAATTGTTTAATATGATTTTTTTTTTATCGTCAACCAGTCCATTGTCATCAGTTGAAGGGTTACCAGAATGAGTGTCCGATAAGGTTTCCAAAACAGAGAAACTATTATGTAGTGTACCCTTAGAAACGCTCTCACTAGAGCATATAGCTGTTGCCTCATGAGAGAGTTGAGAGGGTGCTGCAACTGATTCAGGGCGAAGGGAGGAGGCGTATGTCTTCACGCCACAATCCTTCTATCGCTTGAAGTTGAGTTGCCGTCTGGCACTACCAATACTGATGAATTGGGTATTAGCCAAGTGGAGGATATCCTGCTCAAGGAGGTACATCTTACATTGGCGAGAACGAAAGGGATGAGCATCCCTGCAGTAAAAGCAGTAACTCTCTGACCGACACTCAAATGTAAGATGTGAGTCAATGTCATGAAATTAAATAGACCTTCCTTGCCAGACTCTATTTTACTGTAACCAGACGAAGTAGTGATTCTTTGTTCATATTTCGCCATATAACAAGTCTAGAACCAAGTCTATTCAGATTGGCTATTTATATCTACAGGTGGTTTCTTCCAGCAGCCGGCTGATTTAGAGGCAGTGAGGACCCAGACATACCTTAGAGCGGAGGTGGGGAAAGAGGTTGCTGATACCCTGAGGTTACAGGGATAGTACAAAATATACTACCCGTCCAAGTTGCCGTGATAAGTGACCAGTGCCAACATGTGTTCATTGTGATTTTGGAATTACGAAGTTAAAGTATAATTTGTGTAGTAGGTGCCCAAGTGTAGTGGTGAATGGAATCACATACATCTGGACTAAAGGGTCGGCCGGCTAGAAGCTTGGATTAGTGACTGCGACAGGGAGGTAACGTTCCCTACCACCTCCACTATCAGAGTGGGTTAGGTTAGCTAGTCATTTTTTTGTTAGTTAAGACTTAACTGTAATTATATATTCATTAAGGGTTAAGTTAAGGTGGCTGATAGTTTGTTATTAACTGTAATTGTTTCAGGGTTGAGGGATAGTTAGGTGAGCTGGAAATTATCAGGGTTAAAATAACTGTAATCATACATGCATTTATCATTTAAGTTAATTTATGGATTAATGTTATCTCTCAAGATTATCTATAAACAATGTTTTGGTTTATTGTTACCTGTTAGTGGTTACTTATGTATTAGTGGGTTTTTTGTAATAGGTTTAAGTGCCCATTTTCATTTACGTGTTACAGATTTGGGTTAATGTAATTTTTCTTTGTGTGTGCGTAAATAAATTTGTGTTAATAATATTAAGCATTGTGTTCGGGTATAATCTTTTTTCATGCCACTGATTAGGGTCACATTGTTAGTAATACAAACCCCTAAAATAAACGAACCGTGATCATAGGACGGGAAATCATAAATCGTGACAGTCAAGAGCAGAACAATTACCACACCGGGAACGGTTGGTTGATGCAGTTCCTCCTCCCATGACTAAACTCATAACAACAAAAAATTGTAAGGGACGCTCAACAAAAGGCTTCACCTTCACCTCAAAAGATGTGGTGTTAATGTTAATGCGATCTGGGATATGCGAGCCATAGAAAGTGAGGATGATCATATATTTACTGCCTTTCATCATTGTTACTCGTGTGACACTCTCTGAGCACATAGCGAGAATGTCCTCTTCTGAGAATTCGTACAAGTCCTCATTATATTTACGCCCCTTGCTATAATTAAATGTTCGATGTGGTTTGATAGATTCAAACAGAAGGAGAGGTGAGATTGAGAAGCATCATAGCCTGTGTAAGATCTTTCGCTCTGATTAAAACGCCCTTACCATATTTCTTTATGTGGCCCATTGGTAGTAATCTTATTTATTTCACTAGATACCGGGAAGCATGGATAAGGTTACCACGTCCCTCCCTGTAGTAAGCCACAAACCAAAAGTGTGTAGGAACCCGACGTTCCTTTGGGACATTCTCTATAGAGTCATCAAAGATATCAGAGCAGTAGTCATTCTCACTATCAACTACATCGATGGACCGCATCATCTGAACTTTATAGAGAGTATCCCCCACAGTCAGAGAATCTTTTGCCTCAAATGCTGCTTTGGCAGCAGCATTTGTATTGAAAGTAATATAACAACGATTAGACCTACAGACACTGTCATAAGTGATTAGGATGCGTAGAATCACTCCAAAACACTTAAAAATTGAGTGGATAGTGCCATACGAAAGGGATGCAAGTACATTTGTTAACATTAACGGGTCATTACCGTTAACAGGGTTCGTTGACACAACACCCGACCTGCTAGGCCTACTCTTTTTTGCAGAATTCTGCAAATTACCATGACCAGAGAGTGACGGCTTGAGGGCCTGGTCGACCACCGTTCAAGGAAGAGATATGGGCTGTTCTTTATCCATATATCATTAATATAATGTTTTTGGCCCCAGGAGCCAAGAGCTACTACCAACCGGGCAGATGAGGGGACCGAGCGCTGTGGGCGGGGTACCTCTTCCCCCACGGGGCCACTCGTTTTAAAAAGCAGCCCCAATGACTCGAAAGTTTGCCGACAACGGTGCTGAGACCCCCTACCTCAACATCTCCCGGCCCAGACACCCATCCATCCAACATAGGACGGCCCCTAGAGGGCAGCACTGTTGGCCCGTACTGGCAGTCTATTGCATGGGAACCATTTAGTCTGGTCTCTCACTGGCGACCTTACTAGCATGAGAAACCCTCTCTCAGAGGAAATCAGGGCAGAGCAGGTGCCGGAGCCCCCTCTAGTCTAGTTGGCCAGGTCTCAAAGACATGCATCCCCCCCCCCCCCCACACACACATACCACAACCACCACCACATCAAGGTGGTTCCCGTTAGAGGGGGCCTTGCCAGTCAAGGTTGGTGGGAGGAAGGAGGGACGGTGGTGCAGAGAAGAGGAGTCACATGTACGAATCCAACATTACAAGCCGCTTTAATATATTTATTATCATATTAGTAATGTGTTATCCCCAAGTAATACAAAATTTATTTACATATATTCATTTTTGTAGACACACCTGACTACACACATGGACATCAAACATAGTTTACTTAATTTCACATCACGGACAACAAGCAACCTGCTTTAGCTCTCTCTCTCTCTCTCTCTCTCTCTCTCTCTCTCTCTCTCTCTCTCTCTCTCTCTCTCTCTCTCTCTCTTTCAGTACACACACACACACTATCACTCTAGCACCTCCTCTCTCCCACTCACTCTCTCTCTCTCAATTCAATTCAATTCAATTCAATTTATTATGTTTGTCATACAATATTTATTTACAAGATAATTGTTTATGTTGACAAACAGCCCTTTTTAAGCAGATGCTTTTTGGGCATGTAAAGCAAAAAGTATACAAAAAATAATTATAATCCTTGACCTAATATTATTTACATAGTATAGCAATACTAAAACAACATGTAATAATGATAATAATGAAAATAACAACAATAATAGTAATAACAATAACAATCATAATGATAATAACAATAATAGTAATAATAATAATATCATTGATGGAATAGTAATAACAGATCACGACATCAATATTAAATAATAGTAAATAAAATAATGACAACGGCAACAATAGTACAAGAGTAACTGTAATAATAATGGTTATAAAATTGGCAATAACAATAATAATAGCGGAAACAACAATGACATTAATAATAACATATCAACAACAATGTCAACAACAATATTAATAATAATAACTTAGATAATTTATAACATTAAGAGTAAGGGTATTAATGTAAGTAAAGAATAAATGAAAGTATTATTTAAGAATATAGGGATAGTAGGTGTTTTTTGTAGCTATTTTGGAATGATTGTAGATTGATAGATTGCTTAATATTGTTTGGAATGTTATTCCATGTTTTAGGACCAAGGTATAATAATGAATGTGTGAAAAAATTTATTTTGTGTCTGGGTATAGGTAGTAAATCTTGGTTACGAGTATGATAAGTGTAAAGGGGTTGTGGATTGTATTGGTTTGATTTTATTTGTTTGTACATATAAGATGCAATATTCAGTTGAGTGATATCTGCCAGGTTAATTATATTTAGTGATTTGAATAATGGTGATGTGTGTGTGTACAAAAATTACTATTAGTCATTATCCTGATAATTATTTTGTGTAGAATGTTGAGGTTATATAAATGAGTGGAATAAGTAGTTGACCAAATAGAATTACAGTAATTTAAATGAGGATATATATGAGCATAATAAATACATTTGAGAACTTCTGGTGGGGCATAATGCTTAACTTTGAGGAGGAGTGGAATCATTCTGGATAGTTTCAAACAAAGATCAGAAATGTGGTGGTTAGATGTCATTTTTTTGACAAAAACTACACCAAGAAATTTAGTTTTATTTACTTGTTGAATATCATCATTTAATATGGTTAGATTTGGCAATAGTTGGTATTTATATATAATGTTACTGAAGATCATATAATATGTTTTTGTGGTATTTACAGTAAGTTGGTTTGCCAAGCACCAATTTGAAAACATTTTGAGCTCCAGATTTGCACTGTTAATTAAATCTGTAGGTTGGTCTCCTATCATGTAAAGTGTTGAGTCGTCGGCAAATAAAATGGTTTCTAAAGTGTTAGAAATATTACTAATATCATTAATGTACAGGAGAAACAAGATTGGACCAAGGATGCTACATTGTGGAACTCCAAGGTGTACTGATTTAATTGGTGAAGAACACTTATTAAGATTTACATATTAATGTCTATTTGTTAGGTAGGAACTGAACCAATCGTGTATACACCCTTTTATACCGTAGTGATACATTTTATCAAGAAGAATATTGTGTTGTATAGTATCAAAAGCTTTACGAAAATCAATGAATACTGATAATATAGATTTGTTTTTGTTAAGAGCTGAATAAACATCTGATGTAAATGTGTTGATTGTATCAAAAGTACTCCTGCCAGACCGAAAGCCAAATTGTTTATTATATAATATATTAAGTTTATCTAAGAATGACATTAATTGCTTTTTCATTATTGCTTCAAATATTTTAGAAAACATTGGCAGAATAGAAATTGGACGATAATTTGACATGTCTGATTTATTGCCTGACTTGTGGATGGGTATTACTTTTCCGATTTTAAATCTGTCTGGGAAGATGTCTGTATTTATAGATTGATTAAACAATATTGAGAGTGGTATAGAGAGTGTATCTTTAATTTCTTTAATAATGTTTGGTGGAATCTCATCAAGATGTACTGCCTTATCTCTCAAAGTTTATATTATCCTCATGGTGTCGTAGCTAGTTATTGGGGGTATTGCCATAGAGTCTGGATAATTACCACGGAGAAAAATATTATGGGAGTTTATTTTAGGAGGCAGTTTGCTAGCGAGTTGTGGAGCAATGTTTGCAAAATGTTCATTGAATGCTTCGGCGATTTCGTCAGGAGCACTCTCAATCATATTATTTTGACTAATAGAGAGTGAGTAGTATCCTGTTTTTTAACAGAATAATTAGATAATTCATTTATGGTTTTCCATAACTGTTTGGTGTTCATTTTAAAATTACTGATTTTTTTAAGATAATAATTTATTTTAGTCTGTTTAATGGTAGAATTGAGTTGATTTCTGTATGTTTTGTAAACATCCAAGGTGATCATTCCAAGTTTGAAAGATTTATAGAGTGCAAATTTATGTTTAATAGCTTTAGTAATGTCTTGGTTTAGTCATGGCTTTTGTATTCTTTTAGAGGATATATGTTTAGTGATGAGCGGGAAGCATGAAAAGTATAAACTATATATAGTATCAAGAAAAAGATTACAATTTATGTTAGTGTCTTGATACTTCAGTAAGGACACTCAATTAATTTCAGTTACTTTGGCTTTCAATTTCTGACGATTTTCGTATGATTTAATTCTGAATGTCATCTTATATTTAGTGTTAATTCTGTCGAAAACAGAAAATGGTCGGTGAAAGGAAATTGGATGATTCCCGAGGAGGAAGGAACATTATAGTTAGTCCATATGTGATCTAACAGGGAAGGAGAAGCATTAGAATCATCATCAGAAAATCTTGTGAGTCGTGATATATGAGGAAAAAAATTATAAGATTGCATCATTGTCAAGAAATTATTTGTAGGTGGATGAGAATCATGTTCTAATAAATTGATATTGAGGTCACAGGTAATGATAGTATGGTTATTAGTGAATATGGCTTGAGATAAAAATTCATCCATAAATTCATTGAATTCATTAACTTTATGGTGTTTATCATGGTGACGATAGATGGTACAAATCATGAACTTTGTTAGATCAGAATTAATCTGAACAGTACAAATTTCAACATTGTCATCACGTATACAATAATAATTTAATTGTGTACAAGAGATGTTACAATTCACAAAAACAGCAACACCCCCATAGCCTCCGGATCTATGTGTATGGAAGGAATTGAAGCCAGTAATATCATTATAAGGTGCAGTATTTGGGATAAGCCAGGTTTCACTAATGCATAGTAAATCAGGAAGTTTGGGAAGAGATTGAATAAGAGTAGTAAGGTTATCATAATTCTTGTTCAGGGACCGAGCATTGACATGTAGAACGTTTAAGTAGTCACTTACATTAGATGGAATACTTAATTTATATGATTATAAGCCATAATACTTACATATATCATTGATGTTTAAAGTGCTATACATAGAGTTGATAACTTTAAGATCAATACTATTTTCATCTTGGTCATCATCAATGTATTTTAGAAGCGTGTCAAATAGGTTACTATCTGTTATGTTCATTAATGGAAAGTTGTTTTAAGTTACAGGTTGTAATTTGTCAAAGGATTAGAGGTAGGGGAGGAAGGGAGAGAGAAGATGTGAGAGGGGTTGGAGAGGGGAGTAAATTTGTAAATAACAAAATATTGTAATACAAAAGAAAGAAAAACAAAAACAAAAACTAAATACTTATTTATAATATATAGGACTGGTAAAGGCCAGTCTGCATGTGTAGTACCTAGTATAGCAGGTAGAATATTTTTATACATGTTATAATTATAACAATAGAAGCAAAAGGACAAAATCTATCAGGGAAAACATCTATTATATCAGAACTGGTAGTATTGTTTGTAGTCTTAATACTAGTAGAAGTAGTAGTAGTAATAGTAGTATCTGTAATAATAATAGTTTTAGTGGTCGTTGTAGTAGTTGTAGTAATGGTAGTTGTAATATTAATAGTATTCTCTCTCTCTCTCTCTCTCTCTCTCTCTCTCTCTCTCTCTCTCTCTCTCTCTCTCTCTCTCTCTCTCTTTTGCTATTCAGTATACACACACACACAATATCACTCTAGCACCACGTATCCCTATCTCTTGCTTCTCAGCCCCGTAGGGGGGTATTGCCTGCATTAATGATGTGGGCAATAGTCTAAGGATTTGGGCGCCCCTTCGCCCCAGCCACTAGCTTTTAGTTCTTCAACTGTCCCTCATTTCTTTCTATTTCCTTTCTGCTTGCTGTCACACCTCTCTAATACCTTTTTCTGGCGCTATATGCCCTCGCCGTTGCTGCTCCTAATATCAATCAATCAATCAATCCTGCTTCTCGGGTCACTCAAACACACACGTTATCAAGTTTGGTATAAAGCCGTGAAGCTGCATATTATCTGTTGTTATTATATGCGTTTAGCAAACATTGAAATTCGTGTAAAAAAATATCATTATCATTTTGATAACAAGCAGTCTAGGGAGACTGTAGAGTTGCCCTCCACATGTTACCCCTGTCCTGGTCTCTCCTCATTTGCCTTTAGGTCAAGTGAAGTTAAACAAAAATAACTCCTTCATGAGTTGGACTCTTATGATGGTATTGACCCCTTGGGAACGTTTCCTCTGTTCATGAAATCGATGGTTGATGTCCTAGCTCCCCGCCTCAGTGTTGTCTTCAGGAGACTAATTCGTCTTAGTAATTTTCCCGAATGTTGGAAGTCTGCTAATGCTACCTCAATTCCCAAGGGCCCTCCTTCATCTTCAGTTGGCGATTACAGGCCGATTTCCATCACTCCTGTGTTGTCTAAGGTGTTTGAGAGGCTGGTGGCTGTGCGTCTAAGTAACTTCATGCAACGTATATAGTGTAATAGTAGCGATACCTGACGTTGTCCAGGTGAAGATCCTACATGTGGTTTTGTCAGTAAATTTCCTTTAATTATTTTTATGTGAACTTATTAGGAGGGTGGGATGAGTCCATTATCTGGTGTGGTTGCTGGTCCCCCAGAGAAACCATGCCAGCTTTACAAAAGTTATCCATTACGCAACTACAGCAGAAGGTGGCATTGTAACAGCCACGATTAAATAGCAAGGCCCGAGTGGCGAATTGGTAACAGTCTTCGGCTTGGGCTGCAGGGGTACTGAGATCGACCCCCCCCCCCCCATTGGTCATTTTAAAACTTTTTTTTCACTGTCCTTAGGTTTCTTATTAGATTTAGGTATTCAACATTTTGTGGTTTGAATTCATTGCTAGACTGGGCATGCAAGCCAGGCCTGCATGCATCCTTGATGCATGAAACCAGAGTCTATATTGAGACACCCATAAATCTTTAGTTGTTTTAAACTGATAATTTAAGAAATATATATCCACCAAAAATAAAATCAGACAGAGGACATTCCCGGGACTACACCGGTCAGAAAGGTGTATCATTTGTCAAAAAAAATAAAACAAATTGTACCCCCATCTGGGATTCGAACCTAGGATTTTTCGGTTAAGGCAAAATTAAGGCTCAGCACCTTAACCACTGGATCACTCGTCCACAGCCAGAGAGGGTACCTAACTCAATAAAGGGGTACCATGTGTACTTACAGTGTTATAACTTGAGAAATAATTATGCTACAAAAACAAAAGTAGGCCTAGGACGCTTCCCATTCTTCACCGATCAAAATTGTGTATTACTCTTTACTCTAGGTCAAACGATTTGGCCTTAACCGAAAGATCACAGGTTCGAATCCCCCGGGGTGGGGGGGGGGGGTGTACAATTTAAAAATATATAGTTGATAAAAGTAGGCCGAGGACGCTTCCCAGGCTTCATCAATCAAAATGGTATATTACTTTTTATTCTAGGTCAAACGATGCGGCTGTGCTTAGCGGCTAAATAGACACACACACGCAGACAGACGGGAGTGTTTTATATACATAGATTTGGCCTTATCCGAAAGATCCCAGGTTCGATTACCCGGTGGGGGTACAAATTTTTAAACTTTTGTTGACAAAAGTAGGCTGAGGACGCTTCCCAGGTTTCACCGATCAAAATGGCATATTGCTTTTTACTTTTGGTCAAACGATGCGGCCGTGCATAGCGGCTAAACACACACACAGACAGACGGAGTGTTTTATATATAGAGAAAGAGATTTCCACACTCGCAGTTTGTGTATCGAAGCGGCCTTGGTATGTGTGATGCACTTCTGTGTATTTCTCATGTACTGCAGAATGCTTTGGGCTAGACTGGTGCAACTTGACTGTTCTGCCGCATTTGATATGATAAACCATCTGGGTATCCTTTACAGACTTTGCTCTGTTGGTGATGGCAGTTCAGTCCTGTCTGTTTTGTCACAATTCTCCACTGCTCGATCCCAGTATGTTGTTATGGATGGTGTGTGGAGTGAAAGAGTAGAATTAGAGTCTGGGGTGCCCCAAGGTAGTGTCATAGGGCCATTGTTCCTATTGTACATCTCCGAACTCATTAACATCTTGGAGAATGATTTTTTTTTTATATGATCTGACACTGGACATAGGCCTCATCAAGCCCGTTACCGTGGCCCAGGTCAACTGCTGCTCACACACACACACACACGTCACGACTTTCGAACTGGTACCCAGCCACAGAGAATGGGAAGTGAGAGTAATTCCCAAATACTGCAGCTGTTATGGTACCAGCGAGGGTTTTTTATGACGTTCGGTGGCCTTATAGTTAGTGCCTGACACTCAAATCGGGAGAGTAAATATTCTCAGGCCCTCACCTGAGAGGATCGATCTCCCGACCTCTAAGTTATGAGGCCAGAATACCTCCCCTCAATGCAGATGATTCCACTCTCATTGCAGTTGTGCCGACCCCTGGTGCCAGGATTTCTGTTGCTCAGTCATTAGATCGTGAACTGGTTTTAAGATTAGTGATTGGTGCAAGTTATGAGGTTGAATGCTGGCAAGACTAGGGCAATGGTCATTTCTAGGTCTCACACGGTGTATCCTTTATTGCCACCCTTGATTCTTGATGGGATTGTATTGGAGAGGTCTGAGAAATGTTGGTGCCAAGCTGACTTTTGAGAAGCATGATCGGTTAATCTCAAGGTCTGTCACCCAGAAGTGAGGTATAATGTAATCACTCATTGTCACTGCGGTATTTTAACTCCTTTGTGTTGCCTCTGTTGGAATACTGTTCTCCAGTGTGGTGTTCAGTAGCAGACTGCCATCTCAAGTTGCTAGATAGGATTGTTTCTAATGTTAATTTTCTTACCGGCTGTTCACTTGATTGTAATATGAATCACCGTCGTTCTGTTGCATCATTGTGCATGCTTCTCAAAATCACTCGTGGTGCATTGGCCTCCCATAGGATTGCCTACGTATAGTCGCGCTGTAGAAACTGTCAGTACAGTCGATCGTTTGTCCCTTTGTGTCTTTGATGGTATAGGACTGGTTGGCTTCAAGATTAAGCTAACTGATTATCTTTCTTTCTCTTAGCTGTCTTCTTTTCTTCAGGTTGGATTCATGGGGCTGGGATCTTCGAATTGATAGAATGCTTGCATTCCCTACCAGCTTTGTGTCTCTGGTCTATTCTAATAATTATAATAGTAATATAACTTAAAGAGCAATACATATTTTCTTACTGGCGGACGTAAATTGAAATAATTATGAAGTGATAATGATATTACTTTGACACGGTTTTCAACGTTTGCTAAACGCATATATAACAACAGATAATATGCAATGTCACGGCTTTATACCAAACCTGATAATGTTTGTGTGTGTGTGTGTGTGAGTGTACGGAGAAGCAAGATTGATTGATTGATTGATATTAGACGCCTCAACAGCGAGGGTATATAGCGCTAGAAAAGGTGAGGTGTGACAGCAAGCAGAAAGGAAGGCAATGTACATGTAGAGTAATGTGTATGTGTGTGTACAGATGTGTATGTGAAAAAATGTGCATGTGCATTAATGGTACGTGGGCTTGTAGACTACCTTACAAATTTATTCTTTTCAATTTGAATCTTTACATGATTGAGGTAAGCTCGTAATGTCACGTTTAATCCAGTTATCATACATATTAAAAATGTATGCCCACCTAACAGGAATCGTCTTGACGTGATGGGGGGGGTGGGGGGGGGGTGCTTGCGTGTTTCTGAGATCTGGTGAGCTAGACTAGAGGGGGCTCCGGCCCCTGCTCTGCCCCAATTTCGGAGATAGAGATACCTTCCCATGCTAGGAAGGTCGCCAGTGAGAGTCCAGCAGGTTAAATGGTTCCCATACATGAGGCTGCTAGTACGGGCCAACAGTGCTGCCCTCCAGAGGGACCGCCCTCTAGGGGCCGTCCCATGTTGGATGGTTGGGTGTCTGGGCCAGGAGATGTTGGGGAAGGGGGTCTCAGCACCTTTGTGGGCAAACTTTCGAGCCATCAAGGTTGCTTTTTTAAACGAGTTTCCCCGTGGGGGAAGAGGTATTCCGCCCACGGCAACCAGCTCTCGGTCCCCTCATCTGCCCGGTAGGTAGTAGCTCTTGGCTCCTGGGGCCAATCTAACAAATTAATGTTATATGATAACAAAAAAAGACTATCTATTCCTCGAGCAGTGGTCGACCAGGCCATGGTCGTGGTAATATGCAGAAGGCTGCAAATAACAGTAGACCCAGCTTGTCAGGTGTTGTGTCAGCGAACCCACGTTAATGCTAACGAATGTACTTGCATCCCTTTCATATGGAACTATCCACTCCATTTGTAAGTGTTTGGGAGCAGTCTTTCGTATCCGAATCACTTATAATTGTGATTGTAGGTCTAATCGATGCCATATTACCGTAATTTCAGTACAAATGCTGCTGCCAAAGCAGGATTTGAGGCAAAAGATTCTCTGACAGTGGGGGATACTCACTGTAAAGTTCAGTTAATGCGGTCTGCCAATGTAGTAGATAGTGATAATGACTACTGTCCTAACGTTTTTGATGAATCTAAAGAGAATGTCCCAAAGGAACGTCAGGTTCCAACACCCTTTTGGTTTGTGGCATATTACAGGGAGGGACGTGGTAACCTCATCCATGCTTCCCGTTATTTGGAGAAGGAAGTTGGAGTACTACCAATGGGCCACATAAAGAAATATGGTAAGGGCGTCTTAATCAGAGCCAAAGATCTTACTCAGGCCATGATGCTCCTCAATCTCCCCTGTCCTACTGATAGTATGTTTGAATCTATTAAACCACACCGAACATTCAATTATAGCAAGGGGCGTATATATAATGAAGACCTATATGAATTTTCAGAAGAGGACATTCTTGCTATGTGCCCAGACAATGTCCAACGAGTAACAAAGATGAAAGGCAGTAAAAATATGATCATCCTCACTTTTTATGGTTCGCATATCCCAGATCGCATTAACATTAACCCCACCTCTTTTGAGGTGAAGCCTTTTGTTGAGCGTCCCTTACAGTGTTTCTGTTGTTATGAGTTTGGTCATGGGAGGAGGAACTGCAACAACCATTCCCGATGTGGTAATTGTTCTGCTTCTGACGCACATCTTATTTCTGAATGTCTGTCAGAGAGTTACTGCTTTTACTGCAGAGATGCTCACCCCTTGCGGTCTCGCCAATGTAAGATGTACCTCCTTGAGCAGGATATTCTCCACTTGGCTAATAGCCAATTCATTAGTATTGGTAGTGCCAGACGGCAACTCAACTTCAGGCGACAGAAGGATGGTGGTGTTAAGACATACGCCTCCACCCTTCGCCCCAAATCAGTTGTAGCACCCTCTCAACCCTCTCCAGAGGCAGCTGCTTTATGCTCCAGTGAGAGCGTTTCTAAGGTTACACTACATAATACCTTCTCTGTTTTGGAAACCTTATCAGACACTCATTCTGGTGACCCTTCAACGGATGACAATTCTGCAACTTTAGCTAAAGGTGTCCATGTGGTAGAGGTTCACGCTGCCATACACTCTCCAAAAAGGAAACTTAAGTCACCTAAATGGTCACAGAGACGTCTTCATGGTTCCTCTGAGGCACTTGACTCAATAGATATTCCTCCTTATAAAGCAACCATCTCTGAGGACTCATCCATAGTTTCCTCTCAATGTCACCAGAAGCGTTCTCGTGGCTCTGATGAATCTCTTGATTCAACAGAAGTTCCTCCTCGCAAGTTTTCTTCAGGACTATCAGAGGAGCGTGAAGTTAATGTGGATGCCACTGATGTCGCGACTTCAAAAGATTCAGTTTCTTCTCCGCTAGAACAGCAGAGTGATTCTACCACCTGTATTATGGATGTTGATGTGTCTGCCTGTGTCAGTGATACCACTTCTGCACAGGACAATACCAATGTAAATGCTTCTAAGAATATCCCTGCTCATATACCTTCATCTTTATCAAACATATCAAATGCTTCAGGGACTCGTCAGCGGGTCCCAATTACTACCCCAAGTACTACTCCTCGGGTTCGCTCTTCTAGTGGCCCAGGATTTGACAAAACGTATCGTTTGAGTAGACCCTCAGGTCGAGGTGGTAGTGGGAAGTACCTCGATGAAGCTTCCCATAAACCAGGACCAAAGTAACACCTTTTAAGGTCCTTCAGTGGAATTGCCGTGGCTTACGTGCTTCTTGGGAAGAACTTCGCATTCTTCTCTCTAGTTTCTCTCCTGCATGTGTTTCTCTTCAAGAGACAATGCTTGGGGACTACATTCCTGCCAGTCCTCCAGCATATTCTGCATTTTATTCAAATTCATTTGAAGGGCAGGGTCACCATGGTGGCTCTGCCATCCTAGTTCGTCGAGATATTCCATGCACGAGCCTGGAGCTTGACACACCGCTCCAGGCTGTTGCTGTTGAGGTTTTTATGGACCGCCCCTACACTGTGTGCAGTCTATACCTTCCTCCCAGTGTTACAGTAGAGAGGGGTGATCTCACCCGTCTTGTACGGGACCTTCCCTCTCCCTTTATTTTATTGGGTGATTTTAATGTGCGTCATCCTCTGTGGGGTGATAGTTCGATCAACCCCAGGGGTGTTTTATTAGCTTCTTTTATTGAGGATGAGGGATTAGGGGTTTTAAATACGGGAGATGTGACACATTTTAATAGCCCAACTGGGACTTTTACCGCCATTGACATTTCTCTTTGCTCACCCAGTGCTCTGTTAGATTTTACTTGGAGAGTGTTGCCAGATTTATATGGTAGCGACCATTTTCCTATACTTTTAGAAGGTAACAAGTATGAACCTCAGTCTCGTCTTCCTAGGTGGAAATTAGAGAAGGCTGACTGGCAGTTTTTTAGAGAGCTAACTTCTTTGGTCTCTTCAGTAGCCGATTTTGGTAGCTCTGATGAGGCTGTAACATATTTCACTGATGTACTCCACTCTGCCGCTCTCAACTCTATCCCTAAAACTTCTGGCTACTTTCCCAAACGTCCTGTCCCTTGGTGGTCACCAGTCTGCACCACTGCTGTGCGGGAGAAGCGCGCTGCTTTCTCTCACCTTCGTCGCAATCGTGGGGACCCAACTCTTTTAGAGGACTTCCGACGGGCAAGGGCCCGGGCTAGACGAGTTTTAAAAGAGGCACGACGTGCATCTTGGAAGGCCTATGTGTCTTCAATTAATAGTAAAACTCCACTCACTCAAGTGTTCAAGAGAGTCCGTAAGATGGCGGGGAAGTTTTCTCCTAGTTCTCCACCTGTACTTAAGGTCAATGGAGTTCAGATTATGGATAGTTTGACAGTGGCCAATACCATGGCGGAGGCTTTTGCTAGAGTCTCCAGCCGTGACTCTCGATCTCTGGCTGTGAGACATGAGTTAAGAGCCAAGGAGCGTACAGCCCTGAATTTCTCAGGGAATGAGAATGAAAGTTATAACCATATATTCACCCTGAGAGACCTGCATTCTGCTCTCTCTCTCTGTGGGGACACTTCTCCTGGACCAGACAACATCCCATATGCAATGTTGCGACACTTGGGTGAGGAGGCAATCTCATTTCTCTTAGCTTTATACAACAGAATCTGGGTGGAGGGTGTCTTCCCTTCTGGGTGGAGGATTGCTACCATCCTTCCTTTCCCCAAGCCAGGCAAAGACTCTAGTGTTGCCCTCAATTACCGACCAATTGCTTTGACCTCGTGTTTATGTAAACTATTTGAGAAGATGGTGAATGTCAGACTGGTATACTTCTTGGAACGGGGTGATTTTCTGTCTCCGTCCCAGTCGGGTTTTCGTAAACATCGTTCCACTACTGATGCTCTGGTCAGGATGGAAGCTGCTGCATGTGAGGCCTTTGCACGACATCAACACCTTGTCTGTGTATTCTTTGATTTAGAGAAAGCATATGACACTACATGGCAATATGGCATCCTGCAGCAGCTCCATGTATATGGCCTGCGAGGTCGCCTTCCACGCTTTCTTAAAGAGTTTCTTAGTGGTCGCAGTTTTTCTGTAAGGGTTGGTACAGCTCTCTCAGCATCTGTTGCACAGGAGGAGGGCGTTCCCCAGGGAAGTGTCCTCAGTGTCACATTGTTTGCAGTAGCAATTAATGCCATTGCCTCATCCCTTCCGGACGGTATAGCCAACTCGATGTACGTTGATGACCTAGCAGTCTGGTTTGCTGCCTCCCGTATGTCAGTGGCGGAGCGACGCATGCAGCTTGCCCTTGACAGAGTGTCACGTTGGACTGGTTCTCATGGGTTTCGATTTTCTCCTGCCAAGACGGTTGCTATGCACTTCTGCCGCATCCGAGGTGTCCACCCTGATCCGGAATTATTCATGTATGGTCATCGGATACGCTGTGTCGAGGAGACTCGCTTTTTGGGTCTCCTTTTTGACAAACGTTTGACTTGGGTTCCCCACTTACGTACACTTAAGGTCTCTTGCCTCAAGGCTCTTAATCTGTTGAGGGTTCTGAGCCATACTCCCTGGGGGGCTGATCGGGCCACCCTCCTTCGCCTATACCGTGTTTTTATTAGGTCAAAACTTGATTATGGGTGTGAGGTGTACTCCTCTGCCACAGATGTCCGTCTCAGAGTTTTAGACCCTGTTCATAATGCTGGGATACGTCTGGCAACTGGAGCATTCAGGTCATCACCAATCCCCAGTCTCCTAGTGGACGCTAACGAACCACCTCTAGATCTCCGTCGCCAGTCCTTGATGGTTCGATGTTGGCATCGATTACATCGACTTCCCGACTCCCTTCCTTGCTTGGCGGTGTCATCTGATATCATGTCTAATTATTGCCTTTCACATTCTCGTACACCTTGGCCCTTTGGCTTCCGGGTCAGGAAGGCTATGGAGGAGATGGGAATTGAAGATTTCCAGATTCGTCCTGTGAGGGTCCCCAGGGTGGCTCCATGGCTTCTTCCACAAGTTTTTCCCTGCACCTGTTTTACAGACAAAAAAGAATCTCTTCCTCCTCCAGTGGCTCGTTCCCTGTTTTTAGAACATGCCTTCACTCACAGGGAGTCCCTCCCTGTGTACACAGATGGGTCAAAGTCTGATGCTGGAGTTGGTTTTGGAGTTGTCTTTCCTGACTTTTGCCGTGGTGGTAGACTTCCTTCTGTCATGTCGATTTTCACTGCTGAGCTCTCGGCCATTTTATATGCCATCCAAGTGATTTTTACTCTCCCTCAGCATTCTTTTACTATTTATAGTGATTCTTGTAGTGCCTTGCAGGCCTTGTGCAATTTTAACTCTCCCCATCCCCTGGTGTTGGCCATCCTTGAGTGGCTTGTCCTCCTGGGTCGTCGTGGCCGCAAAGTCACTTTCTGTTGGGTCCCGGCCCATGTGGGTGTCGATGGTAATGAGCGAGCTGATGCCCTGGCTAAGGCTGTGGTCTCCAATTCTCGGCCTCCTGCCGGGCGTCATCCTATCCCTGCAGTGGACCTTCGACCCTATATAAATGCTGCCGTTCGTTCCTGCTGGCAGGACAGATGGGACGGAGTCGGGGCTAACAAGCTCCGTGACATCCGCCAACGCCTTGGTTTGTGGAGCTACAGCGGCCTGTCCCGCCGGTGGGAGACGGCTCTTGTCCGTCTCCGCATTGGCCACACATTATTGACTCATGGCTTTTTAATGGACAGGATTAACCCTCCCTACTGTGATGATTGTCTGGTCCCTTTGACAGTGAGGCATATTATTGTTGAGTGTCCCAGTTTTGGGGACCTGCGTCGTAGGCACCTCTCTGAGTACCGTGTGGGTGACGGTTCTTACAGTCTCTCCCTGGTGCTCGGGGAGGAGGCTTGTAGTGTGGGAGGGAACACTCTCTTCTATGTGGAGGAGGCTGGCCTCCTCCACAAATTGTGATTTTATTATACTTATGGTTTTTAGATAGTTTGATATTATTTAGTCTTGATTCTTTTTTATATATTAGTTAAGTTGACGCGTTCATTTAGTAATGGTGTGTGTTTATAATTTGTGTGTAGTTTAGTTATGATGCGTGTCCCTTTCGGGGGTTTGTGATTTTGTTAGTTGAAGATAATAATTTTGTGTTGGGCGGTATATGACCCTAGCTGTTGCGCCGTCAGATGCCTAGTTGCATCAATAAATAAATTCCAAATTCCACCAATGTAGTTGATAGTGACAATGATTACTGCCCTAACATCTTTGATGACTGTGTAGAGCATGTAGCAAAGGAACTTTGGGTTCCTACATCCTTTTGGTGTGTGGCTTACTACAGGGAGGGACGTGGTAACCTTATCCATGCTTCCCGATACCTAGAGAAAGAAATTGGAGTACTACCAATGGGCCACATAAAAAAATATGGTAAGGGCGTTTTAATCAGAGCGAAAGATTTTACACAGGCCATGATTTTCCTCAATCTCCCCTGTCCTTCTGATAGCATGTTTGAATCTATTAAACCACATCGAACATTTAATTGTAGCAAGGGGCGTATATATAATGAAGAAATGTATTAATTCTCAGAAGAAGACAATCTCGCTATGTGCCCAGACAGTATCCAACGAGTAACAAAAATAAAGGGCAGTAAAAATATGATCATCCTCAGTTTCTATGGCTCGCATATCCCAGATCGCATTAACATTTACCCCACCTCTTTTGAGGTGAAGCCTTTTGATGAGCGTCCCTTACAGTATTTCTGTTGTTATGAGTTTGGTCATGGGAGGAAGAACTGCAACAACCGTTCCCAGTGTGGTAATTGTTCTGCTCTTGACTCACATCTTACTTCTGAGTATCTGTCAGAGAGTTACTGATTTTACTGCAGGGATGCTCACCCGTTGCGTTCTCGCCAATGTGCATTACTGCACAGATCACCATATGACACAATAATGACCACAAGGACAGTAATGGTGATCAATGTGATGCTCATATATCTCTATATAGGTTAATAATGAACACAATGTTTTATGCTCAACTTAAGAATTATCTGTTATTATAGGACAAATATTTTTTTCATTATTTTTGCCTATCATTGTGATACTGAGAACATAATTCTTAAGTTGAGCATAAAACATTGTGTTCATTAACCTATATAGAGATATATGAGCATCACATTGATCACCATTACTGTCCTTGTGGTCATTATTGTGTCATATGGTGTTCTGTGCAGTAATGCTGGAACTAGATAAAAGTAAGGTAATGTATATCGAAACAGATTTTAATAAAAAATACTTATAAGTAACTTAAAAAGAAAGATATAATATATTTCTCTTTTCTTCAAATGCCTTTAACAAGTTAACATTCTGACTAGCAACAGACTGGTAAATGGCAATGCATGAAACCTATAGTCCTTCAGTTTTATGAAGGCGAAATGCTGTGGCTGGGATAATCCTGTTATTAATGTGTATCTGCCAACACTTTTATTCTAAATAATTTATATATCTTTCCCCATAAATCTCTAGTTGTTTTCTAATTTCTCTACATATTGACCCCGTAGGAGGGTATTGCCTGCATTAGTGATGTGGGCAATACTTTAAGGGTTTGGGCGCCCCTTCGGCCCCAGCCACTAGGTTTTAGTTCTTCAACTATCCTTCTTTTCTTTCTATTCCCTTCCTGCTTGCTGTCTCACCTCTCTATCACCGTTTACTGGTGCAGTTTTTCGAATCATATAATTGGACTAGGCCTATAAATGATAAGGGAGAAAGGCCTTTGTCATTAAAACTGTTTTAAAACGAATGACAAGGTTAAAAATATGAGAAAGACAAGGTAAATGGTATGAAAGGAGGGAAGGGCAAGTGAAAGAGGGATAAGACATTAGAGAGGATATGTAAGGTTGCTAGTTACTTGAGAGATACTGTAATATATAATTATAGCCTATGCATAAAATTATTCCAAGTTTATTGAAAACGCCATTCAAATTTAAAATCGATTATTTTTAAGGATATGCACATTTAGAAGAAAAAATCTTGGTAAATAGTTTAATGAATTTGTTGATAAATATAGTTATTTAAAAATTAGAAAATTAAACCGTCCTCTACCGAAAAAATAAACAATAAACAAACAGCTGTGCTTGGGAGAAGGTGATAAATAAGGTGGACTACAAGCACGAGGGATTAGATTGATATTAAGTGGCGCAACAGCAAGGTCAAATAACACCAGGAAAAGGTGATAGAGAGATGTGACAGCAAGCAAGAAGGAAATAGGAAGAACGGAAGGACAGTTGAAGAAATGTAAACTAGTGGCTGGGGCCAAAGGGGCGCCAAAACCCTTAAGGACTCTGTATCGTGTTTGAAAATTGGAGGCTTCTGATTCCTCCTGACCATGCCACGAAACAAGCTCCTTCGGTATAAGTGATGTTTCGTGGCAATATTTGAAGGATTCATTTATCTCCAATTTTCTTACTACAACGCAGGGTCCCTTAAAGTATTGCCCACATCATTACAGGCAATACCCCTCTACGGGACAAGCACGAGAGATAAAGGAATACAGGGATAACTGTTTAATATCCAATGGATAATATATATTCAGTAGTCTATCCCACTACGATGTTGAACGAAAGACACTGCCTTTATTTAAAGGATATAATATAACAGATATTCTAATTATATTTGTTTATTATTACTTTTCAACTAATCACCTTCATTTTTCTTATCCTCTTCCCCTTCACCCTCGCCTTAAATCATCACATTTCTTCTCTCCTATATCCACCTACGTTAATGCAGTATGCACTTCTCTAAACCCTGGTATTTCAAACTACGGGTCCCGAATTCCTCCAAACTCACAAAAATTAACGCATGAATAAAATAGAATAATAATATTCGTGACATTAAATAAATATGAAGTTCACACACGAATCCACCTAACATATTTTTATAATCGAATATTCATATATTTAATTATCAATAAAACAAATATTAGCCTTCTTAAGAGAGAGAGAGAGAGAGAGAGAGAGAGAGAGAGAGAGAGAGGTAGATGAGGCAGTGGCCGCAGTGTTTATAATTCTGTAAATAATTCTGGTTAAAATGCTTTTTAATCATAATTATTGCATTTAATTTTCTGGCCTTATATTTTCTTAGGTTGATAATTCTGGTCATTTGTAACAGATCTTTCTGTATGGGTCGCGAGAATGATGTCATAGTAAAAACTGGGTCACGACTGAAAAAGTTTGATGAACCTTGCTTTGAACTACTGGTGATTCGATACTATTCATTCATTCCTCCTGACACACCGTCTTCTCTACCTGATAATTCGTTACCCTCCATATAGCCCCGCCCACATTTCTCTCCTTCTCTCCCACTAACATCCCCCCCTCCCTCCACCGCAACTGTTGCCAGATACGATGAGGCCCAAACCAAGACACAGGTGGAAATGGTGTGGACCATTGATCTGTCCGGAGCTGTACCTCCTTGAGCAGGATATCCTCCACTTGGCTAATACCCAATTCATCAGTATTGGTAGTGCCTGACGGCAACTCAACTTCAGGCGACAGAGGGATTGTGAAGTGAATTTAAATGCCACAAATGTTGAGACTTCAAAAGATTCAGTTTCTCTTCTGCTTGAACAGCGGAGTCATTCTATAACCTGTATTATGAATGTTGATGTATCTGCCTGTGTCAGTGATACCACTGCTGTACAGGACAATACCAATGTAATTGTTTCAGAGAATATACCTGCTCAAATACCTTCCTCTTGTTCCAACATATCAAATACTTCAGGGACTCGTCTATGGGTCCCAATTACTGCCCCAAGTACTGCTCCTCGGGTTCGCTCTTCTTCTAGTGGCCTAGGATTAGACAAAACGCATCGTTTGAGTAAACCTTCAGGTCGATGTGGTAGTGGGAAGTACCTCCGTGAGTCTTCCCAAAAATCAGTACTAAAGTAACACTGTTCAAGGTTCTTAAATGGATTTCCCGTGGTTTGCGTGCTACCTGGGAGGAAACGCGCGTTCTTCTCTCTAGCTTCTCTCCTGAATGTGTTTCTCTTCAAGAGACAATGCTTGGGGACTACATTTTTGCCAGTCCTCCAGCATACTCTACATTTTTTCCAATTCATTTAAAGGGCAGGGTCACCACGGTGGCTCTGCCATCCTATTTCGCCGAAATATTCCATGCACGAGCCTGGAGTTTGACACTCCGCTCCAGGCTGTTGCTGTTAAGGTTTCTATGGACCGCCCCTACACTGTGTGCAGTCTATACTTTCCTCCCAGTGTTACAGTTGAGAGGAGTGATCTCAACTGTCTTGTACGAGATCTTTCCTCTTCCTTCATTTTATTGGGTGATTTTAATGGTCGTCATCCTCTGTCGAGTGACAGTTCAGTCAACTCGAGAGGTGTTTTATTGGTTTCTTCTATTGAGGATGGGAGATTAGGAATTTTAAATACAGGAGATGTTACACATTTTAATTGCCCAACTGGTACTTTTACAGCCATTGACATTTCCCTTTGCTCACCCAGTGCTTTGTTAGATTTTACTTGGAGAGTGTTGCCTGATTTATATGGTAGTATCCATTTCCCTAAACTTTTACAAAGTAACAAGTACGAACCACAGTCTCGTCTTCCTAGGTGGAAATTAAAGAAGGCTGACAGACAGTTTTTTAGAGAGCTAACTTCTTCGGTCTCTTCAGTAGCCGATTTTGATAGCTCTGACGAGGCTGTAACATATTACACTGATTTACTCCGTTCTGCCGCTCTCAATTCTATTCCTAAAACTTCTGCCTACTTCCCCAAACGTCCGGTCTCTTGGTGGTTACCAGTCTGCACCACTGCTGTGCGGGAGAAGCGCGCTGCTTCCTCTCGCCTTTGTCGTAAATGCGGGGACTTCCGACGGCATGGGCCTGGGCTAGAATAATTTTGGAAGGCCTATGTGTCTTCAATTAATAGTAAAACTCCACTCACCCAAGTGTTCAGGAGAGTTCGTAAGATGGCTGGGAAGTTTTCTCCTAGTCCTCCAATTGTACTTATGGTCAATGGAGTTAGGATTATAGATAGTTTGACAGTGGCCAATACTATGGCGGAGGCGTTTGCAATGTTGCAATGTTGTGACACTTGGGTGAGGAGGCAATCTCATTGTCACGAGTCAAATTTGAGCGTGACATATTAATCAATTAAGTATAGGAATAATACTTCATTAGCCATAGCCTAGTGGTTGAGAAAGCGAGAGGCAGGAGTGTGTGTGGGAACAGGAGACACCGTTCGTGTTTAAGCCTGCGTCCCTCCCCTCTGTAACTGTAAAAATCCTTCGTTTCCCCACTCGTAAGCTTTGATAATATTTAAATTGCGTGCACACAGATATTCTTTCAAAATCTCCATATGATTCGTGAAGAGGATAATTACCATGATTAATTTACGTGGCGTCATTAATATCGCATGTATGGCTGGGTGTGTGAATGATATATAATATGAGGTTCTAGTCAGACAGACAGTAGGATTCAAACTATTGCGATGTGGCGCCAGAGAATATCGATCCAGACGCTGGTAGCTTGGGGGAGGAGCTATAGCCTGGCTGGGGGCCCTCGTGATTTAAACTTCAGTTCATCTCCTACTCGCTTCGGCATACACCTCGTTCTTCGTGGCGCTCCAGGCTCTCGTTGGAGTAGCAGCATACAATGGTCGAATTCATTCGGTTTCAGCATACTAATGATTCGTGATCGAGTGCTGGGTGTGTGTTTGAACATTGAAAATTGCGAGTGGGAGGACAATTCATGTATGAGTATAGAAAAACTCTCATACGTGAATGAATTTGAACTCCGAGTTCGCTTCCATCTTGTAACATACGTGGCTCTCTCGACCTCTCGTCTCGTCACGTAACACACAGGGGGACAGTGAATGCCAGAATACTCGGTGCCATTCACCAGTTTTTCTCCAGTGCTTCACGGAGTCACTCTTGTTGTTGTTACTTGCAACAGAAAAGCAAATGATATGAGGTAACACGACTCCGACCAATAGAAAACGGGAGTCACATTAAGAGGGTAACTTAAGTATTTAGTTAGTTAGTTAGTTTTTTTGTGTGTGGATGAGTGTGAACGTGTGTGACTATATATAATTGATTTCATGTTGGTGTTACTGGAATTTTCAATAAATATAGTTATGCGATTGTGATTGGTTGTTTCATACACCATATCCCTTCATTCTTTAATTTATAAATGCATTCATATCGGAAGACCTCACATTAAAAATAAATATGTTGATAAAAAAAGGAACTTGCAATGAAGGGGAATAATTTAACCTCTGAAACCTTCTTTGAGCCAACACAATTAAGGTTAATTAATAAAAACCGGGTAAGGTAAGTCAATTGATGAATCATTGCTTACTACATTATTATATGCAATGCTGCACAAGCCAAGATCTTGCTGTTTTTCACACTGGCTCACAACGTGAAGCATAATGCAAAATCTTCCAGTGTATATAAAGTAAGTCGAGTCCTTTAGTTTTGTCACACTCATTTCATTTAGCTTTATATAATAGAATATTTTTTGGGTAGAGGGTTGCTACCATCCTTCCTTTCCCCAAGCCGGGCAAGGACTCTAGTGTTGCCCTCAATTACCGACCAATTGTCTTGACCTCCTGTCTCTGTAAACTATTTGAAAAGATGGTAAACATCAGACTGGTTTACGTCTTGGAACGGGGTGATTTTCAATCTCCGTCCCATTCTGGCTTTCATAAACATCGTTCTACTACAGACACTCTGGTCAGGTTGGAAGCTGTTTGCATGACATCAACACCTGGTCTGTGTATTCTTTGATTTAGAGAAAGCGTATGACACTAAATGGCAGTATGGCATTCTGCAACAGCTCCATGTATATTGCCTGCGGGGTCGCCTTCCACGTGTCACGAGTCACGCTGACTCGTGGCATGCTAATTATTATTGTCGTAGGCATATGGAAATTCCGCTGCAGTAGTGATGAGGAGCGAAGGGTGAATGGAGCATGGTGTGGGAGTTGGTGGGAGTTGCCGCTGCTTGTGTGAACATCCCACACTGTCCGTGCTCCCCCTCCTAATGGTTAATTTGTTCGTACCTCAATCTAAAGGCTTTATGATATATTAATCTATGCAGGCACACATATAATCTCCTTATATTACCTATGATTCGTGAAGTGGATAATTACTGTGAATAATTAATTAGCTAGTGTGTATATGAGAGATAATATGTAAACTTAGTCAGTTAGGTATTAGCTTTCAAACAATGGGTATGGCGATGATGAGTTCACCCAGACATCGCCTTAGGCACTGGTAGTCATATAGCCTCCGAGGGCTTTGAAATATAGTCCTAGTTACACACTCAAGGGAGATACACGTAGTCGAGTCGCTGTAACTTAATAACCTCGCTTATCATAAGCTGGATTAATTCGGTACAACTACTAATTATATCCCCAACGCTTCATGGCTCCATACACTGTCGATTGAGTGAATAGATAAAATCAATTGATAGTGTAAGGTAAGGTATTACGAGTGATAATTATAAGGTGTGGACATTGAAAATTAACATGTGTGAAGAACATTGATAATTATACTGAGACTATGTAACGAACCTCTGTGTAAATATCAGGACTCGTGTGTTAGATTGATATTGATTATTAATTAAAGTAAATTGGGTAGCAGGTCCTGAAATAGCACCATAATGATAACACATTGTTAGATTTGTTTAATAATTACACAGGATAACGTAAGATAGGATATCATAAGAAAATCGACTCCAAGGACATTGAAAAGAACGGAGTCACGTTTATTATCGTAATTATTCTTAGTTATCTAGCTTGTGTGTGAAAGTGTGCGTGTGTATAAATTATTAAATTCTCATGTTGGTGCATAACTGGTATCTAATAAATATAGTAAAGCGAATGTAATTGGTTGTTCCATACACCATAATTATCTCCTTTGATACTATATATATATACATATATATACAAATGTATACATATCGTAATAACTCACGTTAAAAATTAAATTTATTGATAAATTTACAATAAGGAAAAAGGTGATTAAAACCTCTGAAACGTTCGTTAAGTCAACAAAACGAAGGTTAATTAATAAAACCTGGTAAGGTAAGTCATTACTTACTTAATTATTATATAAATTATAATAATTCAATATAGCACAAAAGTTTTATTACACCACGCTATTTTATGGAGTTTCTCAGTGGTCGCAGTTTACCTGTGAGGCTTGGTACAACCCTCTCAGCATCTGTTGCACAGGAGGAGGGCGTCCCCCAGGGAAGCGTCCTCGGTGTCACATTGTTTGCAGTAGCAATTAATGCCATTGTCTCATCCCTTTCGGACGGTATAGCCAATTCAATGTACGTTGATGACCTAGCAGTCTGGTTTGCTGCTTCCCGTATGTCAGAGGCGGAGCCAAGACAGTTGATATGCACTTCTGCCGCATCCGAGGCATCCACCCCGATCCGGACTTATTCATGTATGGTCATCGGATATGTTATGTCGTGGAGACTCGCTTCTTGTGTCTCCTTTTTGACAAACGTTTGACTTAAGTTCCCCACTTACGTACACTTAAGCTAATCTTGCCTAAAGGCTTTTAATCTCTTGAGGGTCCTGTGCCATACGTCCTGGGGGGCTAATCGGGCCACCCTCCTTTTCCTATATTATGCTCTTATTAGGTCAAAACTCGACTATGGGTGTGAGGTGTACTCCTCTGCCACCAGAGTTTTATACCCTGTTCATCATGCTGGAGTATGTCTTGCGACTGGAGCCTTTTGGTCGTCCCCAATCTCCAGTCTCCTGGTGGATGCTAATGAGCCACCACGTGATCTCCGTCTCCAATCCTTGATGGTTCATTGTTGGCATCGATTACTTAGACTTCCTGACTCCCTTCCCTGCTTGGCGGTGTCATCTGATATCATGTCTCAGTACTACCTTTCACATTCTCGTACACCATGGCTTCCGTCTCAGGAAGGCTATGGAGGATAGGGACATTGATGACTTATCGATATTTCCTTTGAGGGTCCCTAGGGTAGCTCCATGGCTTCTTCCAGAACTTTTCCCCTTAACCTGATTTACAGACAAGAAAGAATCTATTCCTCCTCCAGTGGCTCGTTTCCTCTTTTTAGAACATGCCTCCTCTCACAGAGAATCATTCCCTGTGTACACTAATGGGTCAAAGTCTGATGCTGGAGTTTTTATTGGAGTTGTCTTTCCTGACTTTTGCCGTGCCGGCAGGCTCCCTTCTGACATGTCAATTTTTATTGCTAAGCTCTATGCCATTTTATATGCCCTGTAAGTGATTTTTACTTTCCCTCTGCCTTCTCTTACTATTTTTTGCGATTCCTGTAATGCCTTGCAGGACTTGTGCAATTTTAATTCTTCACATCCCCTGGTGTTCGCCAACCTTTAGTGGCTTGTCCTCCTGGGTCGTCGTGGCCGCAAAGTAACCTTTTGTTGGGTCCCGGAACATGTGGGTGTTGATGGAAATGAATTGGCTGACGCCCTGGCTAAGGCTGCGGTCTCCAATGAACTGGTTGACGATAAAACAAATTTATTTGACAAATTTATTTGACAAAGAAATATATTGTTTGGCGTATAAAAGCCATCAAACTTCCACCTAATGGAAGATGATGGCCAGTATCCGTGACGTCACTGGCCATACACTCAGGCTGCGCCAACCTTTTGTTTACCTTTGAAAGCAAGATATTGTGATGTTTAGGGGAGATGTGCGGTATTATTTTGCTTTAACGGAGGATATACTTCATCTTCACCATGCCAGCCAATATCCATCAATAGTGTTTTGCCCCAAAGACCAAAGTGCAATAACACGAGTAGAAACCCACCAGAAAAGAGAGTTATTAGTGTTATGTGTAGTAACTCTGTAGTAGCTGTCGGTACACATATGGCTGGCGACGTCACGGGAATGCAGCCAACACTTTCTATTATCATATTTTGAAGGGCTAACTCAACCTGTATACTAGTGTATAGCTTAATATACCTAATATAAATTTAGATTAGTTAAAGTTGTGTCAATTATTTGTGTATATACTGTATATGTAAGAATACATAATTCATGTGACTATTTTTCCACACCACCATTGAGGTAAAAGGCTTGTCACGCTTTTTTTAAGAGGTTTCCCCAGCAGGCCTATTCCTCTATTATCATTATGTAATTATGAAGATTCATAATCATCAGAACATTCCTCATCTGAGCTTTTGCAGGATCCATCAAGGGTGCTCTATTGGCCTTCTCTAGCAGAAATATTAGTGTTATGTGTAGTAACTCTGTAGTAGCTGTCGGTACACATATGGCTGGCGACGTCACGAAACGGTGTGAGGTACGATGTTTCTCCACCACTTATTTACAATTATTTTTCGTAAATTTCATCTTATACGTGAAAAGTATTGGTATCTTCATGATCAGGAGTGCCCATTTTATTGTATTATATTCTTTGTACACGACCGTCAACCAGTCCATTCTCGGCCTCCTACCAGGCATCATCCTGTTCCTGCAGTGGACCTTCGACCCTATATAGATGCTACCGTTCGTTCCTGCTGGCATGACAGATGGGATTCTGTCGGGGCTAACAAGCTCTGCGACATCCACCAGCGCCTTGGTTTGTGGAGCTACAGTGGCCTGCCCCGCCGGTGGGAGACGGCTTTTATCAGTCTCCGCATTGGCCACACATTATTGACTCATGGATTTTTAATGGAGAGGGATCACCCTCCCTACTGTGATGATTGCCTGGTCCGTTTGACAGTACGGCATCTTATTGTCGAGTGTCCCAGTCTTGGAGACCTGCGTCGTAGGCACCTTTCCGAGTACCGGGTGGGTGAAGGTTCTTACAGTCTCTCCCAGGTGCTTGGGGAGGAGGCTTGTAGTGTGGGAGGGAACACCATCTCCTATGTGGAGGAGGCTGGCCTCCTCCACAAATTATGATTTTATTATATTTATGGTTTTTAGATGGTTTCATATTTTTTAGTCTTGATAATTTGTTTTATATTTTAGTTAAGTCGATGTGTTCTTTTAGTAATGATGTGCTTTTTAGTTTGTGTGTCATTTAGTCATGCTGCCTATCCATTTTGGGAGTTTATGTTTTATTAATTATCTGGATGACAATTTTATTTTCGGCTGTATATGACCCTAGCTATTGCGCTGCCATATGCCTAGTTGCATCAAAAAATCAATTTTAAATGTATGTATATTTTTGGCACACACCATCTCAGGTAATGCGTTCCATTGACCTATTACTCTATTTGTAAAGCTATATTTCTGTATATCTTTGTTTCCTCTGGTTTAAATTAATTTCTTACTGCGTCCTCTCATTGTAATGACCCATTTTTGACAAAAGTTTTCTACATCTGTCTTTTCTTTTTATGTGACACATTTGTACACCATAATCATGTATCTTCTCTTTCGTCTTTCTCCCAGTTTAGGTAAGTTTTGTTTCTCTAGTTTTTCTTCATACCTGAATTCTATTTGGCTTGGTACCCATCTTGATGATCTTTGTACCTTCTTTAATTTGGTGATATATTTCTTTAAATGTGGGTTCCGTACTACTACAGCATATTATGATTATTTTCTTGACCAATTATTCATCTATAATTACTATAAGTGAAGGCCACTCTCAAATTTCCTAACAATGTATACATGTTTCTCACTTTATCATAGATATGATCGTCTGGTGTTAATTTCTTTTTTACTGTTACCCCTAAGTCTCTCTCTTTCTCTGTTTCATTTAACATTTTATTACCAAAAATGTACTGCCAATTTCGTCTTCTCACACTTCTTCCAAACTTGATAACATGACATTTCTCTGCATTAAACTCCATCTTTAATTTATTATTCCTGTCAGCCATTTTGTCCAAGTCTTCTTGTAACTTTTTGCAGGAATCTTTAAAATGAATTGTTCTTTGTACTTTTTGTATCATCAGCAAACATATTCATATTATTAGTCGTCCAAATCCTGGAAGGTCTCTCGGGCGTGGGGATTTAAATGGCACGCTGTTGCCAAATTTATACCAAAACAAAGATTTTCAGAAAATGGGAATGCATCCAACACTTTCTATTATCATATTTTGAAGGGCTAACTCAACCTGGATACTAGTGTATAGCTTAATATACCTAATATAAATTTAGATTAGTAAAAGTTGTGTCAATTATTTGTGTATATACTGTATATGTAAGAATACATAATTCATGTGACTATTTTTCCACACCACCATTGAGGTAAAAGGCTTGTCACGCTTTTTATAAGAGGTTTCCCCAGCAGGCCTATTCCTCTATTATCATTGTGTAAGTTATGAAGATTCATAATCATCAGAACATTCTTCATCAGAGCTTTTGCAGGATCCATCAAGGGTGCTCTATTGGCCTTCTCTAGTAGAAAATATCTGTTCACGTTAGATATTACCTCCTTTGCTTGGCTGTGAAGTACACGGGAGCGGCTGGGAGACTGACCTTACATGGTGCTTAAAGGGAGAGTATATTTTTGTTACATTGGAGTCCTTTGATTCTTCCAAAGTATACCAGGAAACAGGACCATATTAACATAAATAATGGTGTCCTGTTGCTGGGAATAGCTTGGAGGAATCATTATCTCCAAAAATGTCAATACTATACTCTTCCCTTAACCAGGTATGATGGTCACTGACCCGCCTGACCCAAACATGTGACCTTCACCCCGCTCCCGCCTCAATCACAAAACAATGGCACCGTCGCATATGTGGTGCGGAAATAAATGCCACATGATTTATATAAACACATATTTTTTCTGGTAGAATTAACGAATTCTGTATATCACATAATTATATTAACATATGAAGTATATAATGTGTATCTGATGCAAAATAAAAATCTGAATAGTGTTAAATATATTCATTTGTTGTTTATGGGTTTGAGGTTTGGCATATCAGCATTAATCCCCAGCCATGCAGTAGAGGTCTTCCAGGATTTGGACGACTATAGTGCCATCTGTAATATATATTCAAATATCATCTTTATAAGTTAAGAACATAATTGGTGCCAATACTGAGCTATGAGGAATTATACATGTGACCTTCATTCATGGAGAATAGATCCCTCTTAGTAGTGTTCTCATTTTTTTTTCTATTAGAAAATCTTTCACCCATTTTAGTTATTTTCATTGCACTCCTTTATTATGTCGTAATTTCCTTATAATCCTTTGATGTGGAACTCTGTCATCAAAAGCTTATAAGAAGAATACAACATAAGGTAGGTGTGCTTGTATTCATATATGTGTCAACAGATAAGACCTTTACCACAGACTCATATAATTTATGTACTGTACCTCCAGTAGCAGAATCCCAGGATACATGGCACACAGGTGGACAGGGCGAGAAAATTCCAACGGGGCACCAACCACACCGCCAGAGAAACAGTACACATACCAAACGTCCAAGCGATGAATGACAACATCACGGAAAGGGCTCGGTGCTCAACAGGGGTCAACTCAAGGCCTGGAAAGTCATGGACAATAATAATCATCCATATTGGGGTGACTCATCTAGACTATATGATAGCCGAGAAACATTCAAATAAGTGGGTTAGGTACAGTTGCCTCCACTTGAAGAGACCCCAGTCTCAGGTGTGTTTGGCGAAATGTGGCAGCACTGGTTTTGTTTACTCGTGGTCAGGGTCAGTGAATGGACTCGACTAAATCTCGCTATAGTCTCCAAAAGGACGCTATATTAGCAAAATTGTGTATCTCAAAATGCATACGTTTTTCGCACAAATTCAAGTACAACAGATACTAAAATATATAAAATATAAAACTCAATTTCCTTAGGTTGGTGCGAAAAAACGGAATAGCGAGGTGTAGCTTGTGAGAGGAAGGAGGGGAGAGGATATGGGGATGTGCGGCTTGGTGTTTTAAGTAGTGATGCTTCGAGACTTCTTATTCTGTGAAACAAGCCACAAAACAGCATATTTTTGCTAGCATTTAATAAAATTGTATTGACCAATATTTAGATATTTTCCAATTAAAGTTAGAAGGCTCATGTTTAATTAAGTCAGTCATAATGTCATTGGCGTAGGAGTGTGGCGACTCCATCGCCCACTATGTACAGTTGGACACAGGAATTGTGCTACAGTCCAAGTGAAACATACTTGTCCCATTTGAGTAACCAGTGTCTATTATCAGGTAGTTGCTTTTTATTACCATCCTCAATACTGATATCTGCCCCTGATGTCTCCTATTTGGCACTTAGGAACTTGATATTGGGAAAAATTGACCATCTTTCACTTGGGCTATACATCGAATTCCTGTGTCCAACTGTACGGTGCAATGGCCCCGGGGCGCTGTGGCGTCCCAAGGGGGGGGGGGGGGGCTGAGGGGGACATAGGTCCCTGGGCGCAGCATTTAGGGCGGCGCCAATTGCCAATTTGAAGTTGTGAAAAATTAAATTGCTTTGTTTACACTAAAGTGAATCTGAAATAATGAAGTTAACCATTTCCTGAAAAGATTAGTGCACTCAAGCCATATATTAATTTATTTGTTCTTTATATTAATTATGAAACTTTACTTAGGGTTTAGAAATGGGTAGGCATCTTCATTAGTATTCACGTAAATAAATTAGATGAATAATTCATTTTTAAGGAGTAAAAATTTAAAAATTTCGTTTCCAAGTGGTTTTAAATTGCTTCTATGAGTACTCATAGAACCCCCCAGCTGATTAGGCTCGCTTCGCTCGCCAACCACCCACCATTACGCCCCCTATTGGGGCACCATAACAATCTTTGTCCCTGGGCGCCAACAACCCTCGTGACGTCAGTGCCCGGGGGGCGAGTACGAATAAGTACTCACAGTTAGGCATATATATATTCCTCGTTATGAGTAAGGATAGATTAGATTAAACTTTAATTATTAAGATTATATTAGACTTTAAAAGATATAAATATTATATTGTTCACTGTATTACTGAATGTTTCCAGCAGTAGTAGCTCAACTTGGATCTCCTTCATACTGATGTGAACTGATTGTGGTCAAAGTTAAGTCAGTATTTTAAAGAAAACCATGACCTCGTCTTGTGTCTTGCAATGAATGTGAATAATTCTGGGCCAGACAGATGTATAGGCTTATTACTGGACACTGTGCAATAAACAGATAATACTAACACAATAAAACCAGCACCGTGACACCAATATAATCTATAGACTTTACCACATAAGTAATCCTTATTCTTTGTGTCGACAGACATTATAATTATTGACTTAGTAATTTGAGTGTCAGTGTTACTATAGTAACTGCTCTCTCTCTCTCTCTCTCTCTCTCTCTCTCTCTCTCTCTCTCTCTCTCTCTCTCTCTCAGGGTCCGTAGTAGTGGTGGTGGAGGTTTGGATTGAACTATGACAATAGATGGTAATTAATCCTAACCCATTTGAATGAACAAACAGGATGTATAGTTCACAGATACCCATGTTGTTTAAATATGTTTCGTTTCATGTTAGATTAATATTGGTTCACTTTTTTTTATCTATACATGTTACCCAAAAATTCACCTGTTATTCTGTACAATAAAAAAAATGCATGAAAAAATATTTTCTTTAATTAAGTGAGTTGTGTAAAAAAGGGACATATTTGCTACAACAAAAAATCCTCTGTAATAAAAAGTTTTGGAAACTTTCTCATTTATGAGTCTGTAACACCCAGAGGTCTACCTAGATCTAGGCCTACTAAAGGAACAATATCTGCCTATGTAAGGATCTCCTTCATACTGATGTGAACTGATTGTGGTATGAGAGCCTCAGCCAGTTACTATACTCGCTTATAAATCATACTCACATATAATGTAAGGCATGAGGTAGTAGCTTTGAAAGGCGATTCCAGTGAGGAAGCGAAGTGCGAGGTGAAGAGGGAAGGTTGAGACGAGGGTGACTGCTATAGTAAACACAACATGGATGCCCAAAGACAAGTAGAACACCATGCGACGACCTAAACTGCTAGGAGATTAATTGGTCGTATTATTTTTATTATTATTAATATTATTATTATACCAAACAATGTCCTTAAGGGTGTTATTATTATTATTATTATTATTATTATTATTATTATTATTATTATTATTATTATTATTATTATTATTATTAATTATTCATCATCATCATCATCATCATCATCATCATCATCATCATCATTATTGATGTTGTAGGAATTATTATAATAATTATTATTGTTATGAAGGACTGATTGCATTTGTAAATCATTCGTATTTCCTAAAACAACTGTAATACTAATGCAGTCAGGTTTTGCTATGGTTTGTAATCATGTGACATATCAGTGAACCAATTACATCACTTATCCAGCCTAATACATACTTGCTAGAGCTCATCTAATATATACTCCATCAGACAATTTGAAATACACGTGGATACTTATTACCGCTAGAGACTGTACTTACATATATATATATATATATATATATATATATATATATATATATATATATATATATATATATATATATATATATATATATATATATATATATATATATATATTGTGTTGCCTCCACAAGTAACGGGCACAGTGTCAGGTGGGTTCGGTGTAATGTGGCACCACTGTGTTTGTTTCCATGGTACCCTTATGATGGATACTATTGCAGGAGTGAGTGAGTTCTGTCCATTCATTTACAATTACTATAAGTAAACAAACACAATGGTGCCACATGTAGCCTACTATTACTACGAATAAACAAACACAGTGGCACCACATTTCTCCAAACCCACCTGACATTGTGTTCATTACTAGTGGAAGCAACTGTGCATTCTACTGGTTTTGTACTCATTGTATTTATCTGTACTCACACTTTGTCAGCCAGGATAGGGAGGAGGAAGGTTCCCACAGTGTTGCCAATCATGTAGGTGGAGAGGAGAAGAGCAGAGTAGTGTTCTTTATCGCACACCCAGTCAAATGAAGTGGCAACAGTTGAGGTGTATTGGGAGTGGTCATATTCCCAACCATTGACACATTCTGTACGATACAAACAATAATATTTTACAGTAGTAGACATAGACAGTATATGGAACTTGTTGCTGCTCACCAAGTGTTAGTGTATCACCTGTCTTATTGATAGCAACTAATAGAGAGTGTGTGTGTGTCTCTTTTACTATTGTCCTGTGCGAAAACTGTGATATATAATGTGTGTATCTCTTTGCTGTGTTTAGTTCATTAATTGCTATGGTAGGATGTAGTAATACAGTACTCCTTGTTTACAGCGGCAGCTGAGTTCCTGATTTATTAGCAGAAGAAGAAGAATTTTAGGGCTTTATGCCTCTCGACTGAAGGTGTTGGTCATTAAGGCAGTCAGTCTTGTTACATCAACATATCTTCCCCCAGCCTACAAGGTTGCTATCCTTGTTTTTACAGCCTACTTACTGCCAGGTGAACAGGGACATAGGGGCTTGGGAAAATTGTCCAACAATTCCACTGACCCGGGAACCATATTCTTGAACTGCATACGTGCTCGTCTTAATACCCAAGCCAGCCAATCAGGAGCCAGGAGTTGTAGCCAATCACGACACATCCAGCGCTGGGTAATGACGTCATGAAAGGAGCTTCATCAGCTTGTTCCAGAGGGAGGACTCGAACTGGCTGCCCCTGTCGGATGTGATGGTGAGAGGGACGCCATAGCGGGAGATCCAGGTGGAGATGAAGGCTTTGGCAACAGTGTTGATGTTGATGTCGGCGAGAGGTGATACTTCTGTCCATCTGGTGAAGCGATCAACACAAATGAGAAGGTATCTGCAATTATCAGAGGGAGGAAGGGGACCTACCAGGTCGATGTGAACATGGTCAAACCTGGTGGATGGTGGTAGTAAGGTTGGTGTAGACGACTTGGTGTGTCTGTTGATCTTGTTGGCTTGGCACTTCTGGCAGCAGCGGGTCCACTGTCTTACGTAATTTTTATTCCTGTCCACACAAACCTTGAGGTTAGAAGCTGCTGAGAAGTGTGTATACCTGGGTGAGAGAGGTTGTGGAGTTGGGAGAAAATAAGGAATCTATGAGTATTAGGAACATAAGGGCGGATTGAACCTGTGGAAGAGTCAGCATAGAGGGTTTGATAGAAGTTGAGTCAACTCAGGATCATTAGTTTGGTCGGCAGCGATGGCGGCGTAGTCGATGAAGGTTGCTGAGTTGAGTGAACGAGAGAGGGCGTCTGCAGGCACGTTATTTTCACCTTGAATGTAGCGAATATCAGTGGTAAATTGTGAAATGTATGATGTGTGACGAACTTGTCTAATTGTGTAAGAGTTCTTGTTATTGTTAAATGTGGTGGTGAGAGGTTTGTGATCGGTCAAGACATGAAAGGGCCTACCTTCAAGGAAGTAACGGAAGTGTTTGATGGCTTTGTCGATGGCGAGAAGTTCTCTATCGAAAGCACTGTATCTTGATTCCGCTGGAGATAGTTTCTTGGAGAAGAAGGCGAGTGGCTTCCAGTCATCACCGTGGAGTTGCTGTAGGACGGCACCCATAGCTGTGTCAGATGCGTCGGTGCATATTATGACTGTGATGGCGTCTGGAGTAGGGAAGCAGAGGGAGGTGGCTTCTCCATTACGTTGGTAGCATTGATGTAGGCTTGATCAGCAGTGTCTGACCATTCTAGAGTGATTGACTGACCTCTCTTGCAGGGTTTCAGCATGTTGTAGAGTGGTTGAAGGAGTGCTGTACAGTGTGGGATGAATCTGTTGTAGTAGTTGAGCATCCCCAGGAAGTGCTTCAGTTCGCGTTGAGTTGTGGGTCTTGGGAACTGGTGGATAGCTTTCTGACACGGTGTGTCCAAGGAATTAGGTATAGTTAACACTAAAAGAGGATTTGGTAGCATTGAGTTGTATGCCGTAAGTTTGGAATCTCTCAAATACCTGTGTAAGATGTTGCTGGTTGGTCTGTTCATTGGGGCTGGCGATGAGGACTTCGTCAACATAGGCGAAGCAGAATGGTAGTCCACGTAATACTTCATCAATGAAACGCTGGAAGGTCTGTGCAGAATTTTTTAGACCAAAGGGCATCCTGACATATTCAAATAAACCAAAAGGTCGAGATTGGAGAAGATAGTGGTACCAGTAAGTTGAGAAGAGAAATCTTGAATGTTAGCGATAGTGTATCTGTTCATTACAGTTTTACTGTTTAGTGCTCTGTAGTCGTCACAGGGTCTGATGTCACCATTCTTCTTGTTGACGATGTGAAGTGGAGAAGCCCAGTTGCTTGAACTTGGTCTGATAATACCTTAGTCGAGGAGTGACTCGAATTCAGCTTTGGCAAGTTTGTATGGTTCAGGAGTGAGTCTTCTGGCCTTGGCATAGGTTGGGGCTCCAGTGGTTTCTATGTAGTGAAGGGCGTGATGCTTGGCTGGCGTGACTGCAGAGTATGGTTGTGTGAGAGAGGGGTAAGACTTTAGTAAAGATACATACTTATTGTCAGCTGAGATTGTAGACAGCTGTGTGCTTGAACCTTTGATGATCGATGTGTTGGCAGATAGGCCAGTGAGTGGATCGTACAACTTGCGGTACTTGAGGTTGATGGAGAGATTGTAGTGGGTGAGGAAGTCGGTACAAAGGATGGGTTGGGAGATGTCAGCGACGTAGAATGCCCACTCAAGCGCTCGTCGAAGGTGGAGTTCAACCTTGAGGGTGAGCTTGGTGTAGACGTGTATAGTGGAACCACTGGCTGCATATAGTGAAGTGATTGGAGGTAGTGTCCTTAGGCCGGCTGTTGCGGGGAGAACACTGATTTCTGCGCCTGTGTCTACTAAAAAGAATTTATTATTGAGTGGATCCCTAATGTGGAAGAGTGTGGACTTTCGTTTGCAGGACCATTAGTGACTGCTGGTGTCGTTTCCCGAATTGAATGAACATGGTTGCTGGCAATGGTGTGCATTTTTACCAAAACGATGATGATAGTAGTACAGCTCCGGACAGATCAATGGACCACAGTCTTTCCACCATCGACTTGGTATGTGCCTCAGCGGATATGGTATCACTGGCAGGTGGAGGGGGAGGGGAGAAATGTGGGCGGAGTTATATAGGGGGTAATGTGGGAACCTTTACCACGTAGTGTTACCTATGTTGAGCCATCCAGAAATTTGAATCCCGAACCACTTGTGATCATGGTTGTGAACCACTCACTTGAAGGTGGTAGGAGAGGAGGGGTTGGGTTGAGGAGAGGGGGTAAAGCCTCACCAGTGATCGAGATGGAGAGAATTATTGGATCAAGTAGCTAAAGATTATAAACGAACAAAGCCAACTGTCGCCTTTATTATGTTTTCTTCTGCCGGCGGCAGCAGGTAGCTGGCTTAGAGAGTAGCTGGAGAGGAGGAGGAACTAGCTGGTAGCAGGCAGGGATGCAGGGAAGTGAAGGGAGGCACAGGAGAGGAGACAACAGAAAAAAATTGTTGTAAAAAAATATCTAGCTTAGCCAGTGGTAGTCACCAATTGTCGCTGCTCACCAAGTGTTAGTGGATCACCTGTCTTAGTGATAGCAACTAATAGAGAGTGTGTGTGTGTCTCCTTTACTATTGTCCTGTGCGAAAACTGTGAGATAATGTGTGTATCTCTTTGCTGTGTTTAGTCCATTAATCGCTATGGTAGGATGTAGTAATACAGTACTCCTTGTTCACAGTGGCAGCTGAGTTCCTGATTTATCAGCTCTGGCCTCTGGGTGACTAGGTAGTCATGTTTTTAATGCATGTAAAAAGTACATCTTAAATGGTATTTCTGCTAACAAATCAATATAACAATAGATAGCTATGCATGTCTGTCACGAGTTACAACTGACTCGTGACACATTAGTCAATATGTAGCAGGGATAAGTATTAACATCTTCACTATTCAGTGAAGATGATTATCTCCTGGATACATCATTACGTCACCGTGTTATTTTGTTACGGTATTATTATACCGGCATTGGGTTTCAGTGACATCTGTGAGCCATTAGTATTAGTTAATTAAGTAAATATTAAGTAAATATATAAGTTAGCAACACTTACTGTTTGTAACCCTGATGATACGCTCAGAGCGTCAGTTCCAGGCTGGCCACCGACATAACGAGTCCTACTCTCTGTTGTATTTTTCCCTGCATTGTAAATATACATTATATCACACCAAGCCTCCAAGATTTATTCAAGCCTTACGACCTCTCGACTACGCTTACCACATATAGCGGCAGCGGTGTGTCCGGACTCCATAAATTCGGTGTAGAGGGGAAATTCTTCGCAAGCGTCCCTAGGCAAGCTCCACCCACCACCACGCCAGTACTGACGCCACTCTCCACAACAACTTTCCCTCTTCTGCTGGCCATCCAACAACACTCCTCATATTCTACTACGTTCCTGCTTCATCCTGACGTAGGTAGGAGTCCACAAATATTCAAGTCGACCCTGATCTCCGTTCTCAAACCAACAAGCCTGTTATCTTCCCAGCCAGCCAGCCAACTCAGACGGTCAGCCATTACAGCCGACACTCACTTCAACGTTCCCAGCTATCAGGACCTACTATTTTCACCACTACTATTCAACCAACATCACGGTGACCTTCAATCAACCCTTTACCAACATTGCCAGCTCTTCATCATCAATCTACTCTACATTGGAGATTTTCCTTGTCTCCACATTCAAATTTGGTGCCACCGCCATCTTGGAGTTAGCAGCATTGCCAGTAGCAGTCTACCCTCATTCTTGGTCCACCTACGGCAACGCCATGGCTGTTATCTCCACCGCCTTCGCTACTATATTACATGGACCAGTCGCGACGTCGCCTGCATGTTGCTTCAATCAACATTTTCATTCACTACACTGGTAAATGTATCTGATTCCAATTAAGTTAAAATTATCCTGTGCTCCAAAGTGTTTTTCCAGAGTGCTTTATTATTGAAACAGCTGAGTCAGTGATATAAGATGGCCGCCCCCCAGCTAACAGGTAAACAAACAGTGACTCTTACCCTTCCAAGTGACTCATACCTCACTATTGGCCACACGTACTTTATTTCATTGTGCTTCAAGTAATTATTATAAGTTATTACAATTTCTATTGTTGGGTAATTATCCACATTTTATATATATAAACATTTGTGCAACTTTTATGTCAATACCGTGTTCTCCACATTAAAAACTGACACTCTACACATTCTCACACATAATTGTTTTTATGTAATATTCATCTATGTGCAATTTACTGTAGTGTATTTGGAAACATTACAGTTGTGTTTTTGTGTCAGCACTTCGTCCAAGCTACCATACCTGTGATTACTGCATCTTCAACCAAGCGATACGGTACTGGGTACTCGTACAATTTCTACCTCCAGTGTCGTGAGATTTTTCTATATTTTTATTATATTTTGTATATCAATTCATGTACGCTTTCATGTAATCATTTAATTTTATTGTATTTCAGTTTACTGTACTATTTGTAATCTCAAGTACTATAACCTAACCTAACTTAACCCATTTAAAAGAGTTTTTACCTCACAGTAGTCTTAATCAATTTATTACATTTATCTCAGTATGTACCCGTCTTAAATAATTGCTTATATATATATTGTGTATTGTGTATTTCTATTAATATTATCTTGTATTATTTTTATATTTGAATGGTTAAGAAACGTAAACAATATAATTACTCCAATGTCTAACCCAAATCCTTCAACATCTGTAACACTTGTTCATGAATTGCCATCCTATCCCAAGTTCACAGGTGATAACATTCCTGTTCACATTTTACTTAAGGAGGTTGATGATGAGATTGCACGTAGAAATATCACAGATGACTCTATCAAGATTGCTCAACTTAAGTCAAGATGTCAATTAACTAATTGCCCAGCTGGTCTCCTCCTTCAGAGTGATTTATTTCTCTCACTCACATCTTATGATGACTTTAAATCTAAATTTATTAAATACTTCTCTGGCACTCACAAGTCTGGTTCTCTTGCCACTTTGTATAAACTTGCTGAAAATCACAAGAAACATGACCAACCACTTCCTGTTATGGAAGCCTTACATCAAGCTTCTAATGTAAAATTGGAATTAATTAAACAACTTGAGACATCAAATTGGGTTGAGAAAAATGGCAAAGTAGATCTCTCGGCAATTGGTAACCTTTTTGGCTATTATACATTCATGTTTCTTTTACATCCAGCCACTGCTAAACAATCACTAGATAGGAAACTTGACTTTAACCCACAGGACACATTAACAGAATTTGCATCCGAGTTTGAGGACATTCCATCTCTTGTAACCACACCCACTGTCTCTGTTGCTAGTGCTCCTGTAGCTACCTCTTCTCAACAACACCATCAGTCACGAAATACATCACGTTCTTCCACTCATGGTCAACAACGTTCACAGAATCGTTCTTCCTCTGCATATTCACACTACTCCAGATCTCAAAAACCACCTTCACCCTCCCCCTATTATTGTTACTATTGCAAACGCAAGGGACACACTATTGCACGTTGTTTCCAGCAGCAAAAACAACACCCCAACCAAAGACAGAATACACGTCATTGTGACTATCACGGAGAATGTAGTCATGACACTTCTAGTTGTCGTGTCCTTGCCTCACAACCATCTTTCTCTCCTTCACCTGTGCCATATAATTCATCATATAATTCACAATGACTACCAAGGCCCCAACTCCCTATGTGCAAGATTCCAAACACATGGGAGGATCCAATGATAATCAATGCTGAGATCAATCAATATTATTTTACAATGTTCATTGACACAGGTGCTTCAGTGAACATCATGACCAAGAGCTGTTTTGACAAAATTCGCTCTGTACGTGGCCGCCACTTAGTAATTTTAGACCCTCCAGACTTACAGCTTTGTGGCATAGATGGTACAGTATTTCCTACCTTGGGCAAAATTCCACTTAACACTTATCTCATGCCAGACATGCCTCCTATCACTTTGATCTTCTACATATCAGACGGCATTAACATTCTTGCAGATGCTCTCATTGGCCGTCCTGCACTCAATGATCATGAAATTGACCTTTATCCACGTTGTCATTGTATAGTGTGGCGTGAGAAATTCATTCCTGAAGTGATTAAACCAAAAGCCCATTCCAACTCTCGTCCTGTTCATACTGCCTCTTCCATACTAAACCAATCCACACATGTTGATGCACTTGAATCAGATCAATATTCTGTATCTCCACAAAATGAACAAATTTCACAAATTCAAGAAGTTCCTCCTGACATCTCTGTTACTAACACTGTGTCCATTCCAGACATTCCAAATGAGACTAGTCATACCCAATGTTCCAAATTAAACAAAAGGCGTCGTTCAGTTGGTCGACCTTCTCGTTCAAAGCGCAAATTGAAATCAATCGCATCGACATCCATTTGTGTTCCTAACACCTCCACTCCATATCCAGAAGCATCCCTTTACAAGGTGTTAAAGGACACTGAGAAGTATTGTCATTCCTTTGTCGCATCTCACATTGAACTTCTTCCATTCACATGCACTTTGATTGATATTTATGTCAGAAGTGTTTCCAGTGCTGATGCTATTTCACTTCCTGAATCCGTTACTCATCCTGCGCTTGCTGTTCCTTCTGCGCTTTGTAAACTCAAGTCGCATGGCAAGACACATATGTACGTGACCAACATTACCAAAACACCAGTCACTCTTCCTCGGGGTACACGTCTTTGTTCATTTCTTGTTTATCCTACTGAGATTTGTGTCATTGATGACTCACAGGACACAACCAAGTCAGTCAATTGCATCACATCTAAAGAGTCTTCAACATTCCCTAATATTCAACCATACTTAAAGTCCACTGATTATCCTGAGGCACAAAATGATTTACTTCATCTCTTGTCAGAATTCCGTAATGTCATTTTTCTCCCTGGTGAACCCCTTGGAAAAACAAATGTTATTAACCATAAGATTCAACTTATCAAAGACGCGCAACCTGTCTACATTCCTGCTAACAGATTACCACATTCAAAACGTGAATTGGTTGAACAGACTGTGTCAAATATGCTTCAACAAGGAATTATTGAGAATTCTGTCAGTAACTTCAACAGTCCGATGTTTCTTGTTCCCAAAAGCTCAGGTGAATGGCGTCCTGTCGTTGACTTTCGAGCCCTTAACAAAATCACTGTACCACCTCGGTACCCCATGCCTGTCCTTGAGGAAATTTTGCAAAACCTTGGTGAACAAAACACTGTCTTTTCAACATTAGATTTATGTTCTGGGTTCCATCAAGTTGAACTTCATCAGGAAAGTCGTCCTTACACAGCCTTTTCCACAACTTCTGGTCACTATCAGTACTGCAGAATGCCTATGGGTCTTGCTGGTTCTCCTTTCACATTCCAGAGGTTGATTAATTCTGTTTTCACAGGTCTTTTGGGTGATACACTTCTTTCTTATTTAGATAATTTAATTGTTTTCTCAAAATCAGTCTCTGAACATTTACAGAAACTCAGGAAAGTTTTCACTCGTCTCCAAGATGCAGGACTTAAGCTCAAACTTTCCAAGTGTGCATTTCTATGTAAACAAACTACCTTTCTTGGTCACACCATAGATGCCGATGGCATTCACACATTACAAAATAAAGGCCATGCTGTCAGTAACTACCCTAATCCTACTAATACAGATCAAGTTCGCAGTTTCCTTGGTTTAAGTGGTTACTATAGACGATTCATAAAGGATTATGCTTCAATTGCTTCTCCACTCACTTCACTTCTCAAGAAAGATGTACCTTTCCAATGGTCAGAGACTCGACAAAAGTCATTTTGTGTTCTTAAACACGCCCTCACATCTGCACCAGTATTAGCATACCCTGACTACTCTAAGCCTTTTATTCTCAATACCGACGCAAGCTATTCAGGTCTAGGTGCAGTTCTCATGCAAGAACACCAAGGGAAAAACCGTCCCATTGCTTATGCATCACGCACCCTCAACAAAGCAGAAAAGAATTATGCTGTAACAGAAATAGAGGCCTTAGCGGTTGTTTGGGCATTGAAAAAGTTCAAATACATCATTTATGGCTATCCTGTTGAGATTCTTACTGACCACAAACCTCTCCTCCATCTATTCAAAGGCAAAGACTTATCTGGTCGCATGGCTCGTTGGTTACTCACTGTTCAAGATTACATGCCCACTTTCACTTACATCAAAGGGAAAGCCAATGTTGCGGCTGATGCACTCTCGCGTAATTGTGCTCTAACATGCGCTGTATCCACTGAAACTCCCACATTTGATACACTTACACATACAGATATTTTCAAAGCTCAACGTGATGATCCCATGTGGTCCAAGGTCATCTCATATCTTGAGACGGGAAATGATCTCGATCTTCCTCATGTACCTTCTCTCTCTCATTATGTGCTACAAGATGACATACTCTACAAAGCTACCACACTCACAGGCAAATATGAACCTTCTCGTCTTATTCATCAACTTGTCATACCTCAGACTCTTGTTCCTTCTGTGCTGAAATTAATTCATGACACTTCTCATGCATCACATCCAGGCAAAGAGAAAACACTTTCACAGGCGAGACTCAAATATATTTGGCTTACAATGAGGAAAGACATAAACAATCATATTGACCTCTGTCACACATGTGCTAGAACCAAGGGAAATATTCATCCACATGTCCCCATACTTTGTTACCCAGTTCCATCTTCACCTTGGGATGTAATTGCCATTGATCTCTTGAAGCTCCCTCTCACAGAACGTGGTAACCAGTATATGCTTGTCTGTGTTGATCATTTTTCACGTTTTTCAGTTCTTGTTCCAATTCCAAACAAAGCAGCACAAACAGTTGCAAGAGCAATTTTGAATTATGTTATTTGTCCATTTACTACTCCTAAAGTGATCCTTTCCGACAATGGTACGGAATTTGTTCATCAGGTTCTCATTGCTTTGTGCAAAGAGTTCAATATCAAGAAAGCCAATGTTCTTCCTTACAGGCCCAGTGCCAATGGCCTAGTAGAACGCCATAATCGTAAAATCCTCAACACCTTACGTTCTCTTGTTCCTGATACAAATACTCTTCGGGATACGTATACTCCTCAAGTTATGGCTTCCTTGAATTCCACTATCAACAAATCCATTTCTGAAACTCCTCACTACATATTGTTTGCTCAAGACAAGAGGCTTCCTTACGAACTCCTTGCTAAAAAGCCGAATCCTGTTTACAACATGGATGATTTTGTTAAAACAAATGTTCACACCTTTCAGCAGATACATCAACGGATTCAACATTCACTTGCTCTGTCCAAAGCTGACATGCTTCTTTACCATAATAAATCCGCTTCCAATTTCTCACTTGAAATAGGTGACATAGTGTATTCTCTAGTTGAAGTTAAGCATTAAAAATTAGATCCAAAATTTGATGGACCCTTCAGAGTTATTACCAAAGAGCATGGTAATAAAGTTAAGCTTTTGAAATTGAAAAACCATACTGAAACCACAGCCCACCTTGATTCCCTCAAAAAAGTACACTCAGGTCTTGACTGTGAAGATCCTCAGTTCATCCCTACTGTATCTCAACCCCCACATTCACCTCCACCACCTGCCTCTCCAGAGAACCCTCCTCTTTTCAGTCAACCCCCTCAACATTCTTACAATCTCCGCAGTCATACATAAGTCCATATTCCTATTTTTTAGTATTCAAGGCTTTCTAATTTTTGTAACTATTTTTTATATTGTACTCATTATTATTGAAATGGTATTATGATAAATTGTGTATTACATGTATTGTATTTCAATTTTATATGCTTATGAATTTCAACTTTAAACCTATTCTTGCCTAGATTGTATATTGTACGGTTTACATTTCCATTTATGTTACATGTTTTGATTGAAAAGTTGTATTTCTGAGCATTAGTTTATGTCAATTATGTCCATTTGTCTTATCAACTAGTCATAAGTTATCTACTCATCTATGCAACTAATTTAATATGTTCCATTTTACCTTTACATAAGCCAATTTAGGTTTTGATTTATCTTTGTGTCATAGTTGCCTATTGCCTTGCTGGTGACACTCGACTTGATCTCATCCATTTATTTGATTTAGTTTTTCTTGTCGAGATGAGGTCATCTCAAGGCCGTGGCCGAGCATCTGTGAGCCATTAGTATTAGTTAATTAAGTAAATATTAAGTAAATATATAAGTTAGCAACACTTACTGCTTGTAACCCTCATGATACGCTCAGAGTGTCAGTTCCAGGCTGGCCACCGACATAACGAGTCCTACTCTCTGTTGTATTTTTCCCTGCATTGTAAATATACATTATATCACACCAAGCCTCCAAGATTTATTCAAGCCTTACAACCTCTCGACTACGCTTACCACACATCTCTACTATTAGGTAGAAGATATCCTATCATATATCATCCTGTTTCTGTACAAACATGATTTTTGCAGATACGGCAGATGAATTGATAGAAAAAGTTAGCCAAAAACTCAAATAACACAACTACTCGTGAGTAGAAAGTGAGTACATGGGGATTATAGTGCATACATATCGAAGGGCCCCACGGAAAACAATCAAATGTTGGCAAACCCCGAAAAGGTTTGTTAAACTGGAGCCCAACGTGGGGCCCGATTTTTGCATTGAATCCCAGTCAACACGTACTCACCCTCACGAGTAAGTTTGGCTATAATTGTCCTAAGGGACACAGTTCAGCTCCTACTTGCCGCCGAGAAGAACACCTACGCTCATGGTGCCCCAATCTTTCATTGTCTTGCTCTTGAGTAGAAAGGAGAGAGGGCCTGAAGACGAATAATTGATACACATCAATATTCCCAAAGCTTCAGATGCCAGTCTATTGCATTAATCAATTGCAACAGACTTTGGATTAATAGCAATCAAACTCAAGGATAGAAGGCCAAATAATTTTAGTTCCTGCATACTAAATGATTCATGACGAGTGCCGTGTGTGTGTCTTGACATGGAAAATTTGCAAGTAGGAGGAAGGTAACTTGTTCTGTTACCAACAGCTCGCAATAAGTTGTTGGTTAAGTGGAAGGTTCCACATTAACATGCTTTGAGCACAACGCTCGGCATTGGAAGGCGAGAAGTACTATACAACCCAACATGGGTGTGCTTCTATTATGACCACAGTTTGTACAGGTTGTTGCAACATCACCTCAAAGCAGCGTGAATTGTTAAGCCTAGTACGTGGCCATCCTTCTCTATCGGTACGCATGATTAATGCTACCGTAATGATAGTGGTTCCCGGAACAAGGGCAATTCACCCCACATATGACCAACGTTGTCTATGTAAATTTAGGACAAATGTCCTGGGGTCTCAGTGTTGGCGAACCTTTCTAGCGGTAGGCATGATTAGTGCTACCGTCACGTTAGTGGTTCCCGAAACAAGGGAATCCATTCAGCCATTAGAGATACTGCTTCTCCGGCCACAGCTCTCGGACCTCACTGTAACTCCTCAGTAAGCACACTTAATATTCACTCTCGTCCATCATTGCAAATTCATAGCTGGAATCAACGCTCGTGATTGCAGGTGGGTATGACGAGTGATAAATTATGATGTGAACGTAAACAAATAAACTGAGGTGGACAACATAGAAGGTTGAATAACAGGCTGGATTGAAGGAGACTGTTGATGGTGAAGTCCAAGAGGAGGTTCACGCCTGCACTCAGTGCTTGCTATGGCTCTGGAGGATCGCAATGCTGACATTAGGAAGGGAGCCAATGAAGCAGTTCTTCCATTCATGATTCTGTGGACCATCTCTAGAACAGGGAATGCAGCTGGACGCAAGGACTCGGAAGATGTGGACAATTTCCCTTATGTTTCAAGTTAACAACCTGAAGTAACGGCGAGGTTTGGATAATTCATCACGAGTCTGTAAACATTGCATGGTAGCAATGTTTCTTTTGTGTGTGAGAATGTCACGAGTTACAACTGACTCGTGACACATTAGTCAATATGTAGCAGGGATAAGTATTATCTCCTGGATACATCATTACGTCTCCGTGTTATTTTGTTACGGTATTATTATACCGGCATTGGGTTTCAGTGACATCTCTACTATTAGGTAGAAGATGTCCTATCATATATCATCCTGTTTCTGTACAAACATGATTTTTGCAGATACGGCAGATGAATTGATAGAAAAAGTTAGCCAAAAACTCAAATAACACAACTACTCGTGAGTAGAAAGTGAGTACGTGGGGATTATAGTGCATACATATCGAAGGGCCCCACGTAAAACAATCAAATGTTGGCAAACCCCGAAAAGGTTTGTTACAATGTCCCTTATCAATATCAAATAGTATTTTTTTCTGCATTTAATGGTATGAATGAATGTTGATTAGCCCTGGTCATTAACAGGTGACTGGCATCCAAAGCTGCAATAGAGGACAATATGTGAGAAAAGGTGATTCTAGGTTAGTTGTGCGGTCCCAGGAGTCAGATGTGTCCTCCCCGAGCTCCGCCTTCCTTCTCCACCTATCCTTTCTTTTAGCCCTACTTCATCAAAACAAACCCCTCATATCATCACATTTCACTAGATAAATATCGTGATTGTTTGTTTTGGCTGTTATTTTATGTAATTTTTTCCTTCTTTTGATCACTATTTTTAGTGTTTGTTTTTAATTTACATACACCCTCCCACCAATATCCCAGCCACCCCCCTCCTCGTTTTCACCGTTTTTAATGATACAGTTTCTTTTTTTACTACATTTTTTTCATCTTTTTATATTTTTTATAAAAAAATTAGTTAAATTTATAGATTTTATGATAAATTTTCTTTTTGTATAACTGACCCCTGACGTAAGTTAAAAGTTAGTTAACCCGAAAGGCATTACTTTATATTGGTAGAGCCCAAATGGTGTGATAGAGGTTGATAATTTTCGGGCCCTCTTTGTGAGTGGGACCTGGTAATAACCGTTCTGAAGGTCTATTGTACTTATATACTTTGATGAACCTACTTGATCTAATAATTGTTCAATTAGAGGTAATGGAAAAGCATCCCTGATAGTGACTTCGTTAAATTTCCTGTAATCAGTGCACATTCGATAAGAGTTGTCTGGTTTAGGAACTAATAAACATGAAGCTGCCCAAGGAGATATGCTAGGTTCAGCTAAATGATGCTCTAAGAGGTACTGAACTTCCTGTTTTAGAATGGCAGTTTTAGCAGGATTTAGTTTATATGGGGCAAGCCTAATGGGAGCTTTGCATTTTTCTGTAAGGGAGATGTCATGAGAAATGATAGTACACAAACCCGGACGATCAGCTGTGATTTCAGGATACTTTGACAACAGGGACTTAATATCTTTGCAGATGGAGTTTTCTAGTACTGAACAATAGGATTGAAAATTTGATAAAAGGCGACTGTTGGGGAAAAATCCATTGGAGGTTGTGAGATCCACAGTAAGGATGTTTTCTCCATCAGTTTCCCCATCAATCTCCTCCTCGGCTGTCACTGTTTGAAAAACCATCGTCACACACAGAGCCACCATTTGGTCTCGTGGCTCGTCACCTGATGTTCTGGAGAGATAATTGCGAATGAGATTAATTATAAACCAATTGGGACTTTTTCCGCCTATCTGGTGTTTCTAATACATAGTTGAGAGGACTGAGCTTTTCTTTGATAACATAAGGTCCACTATAACGTTTCTGTAGGGGATTACCATGGCTGGGCAGAAAAGCTAAAACCTTTTGTCCTACTTTAAATGTTCTAAGGACTGCCTTAGTTCCCCACAACTGGGTTGTCCTGTCCTGCAACTGAGACAAGTGGGACTTCGCAAAGGTGCGGACCATTTGCAACTTATTGCCCAATTCAGATAGATATTGATTGCCAGTTAAATGATTGGGTTGAGAGTCGAACCATTTATCCTTAAGGATCTACAAAGGACCTCTAATAGGTCGTCCAAATAAAAGTTTAAACGGGGAGACCCCCAAGGCATCATGGTTCGCCTCTCTTATGGCAAACAAGAGCCAATCCAAATGAGTGTCCCAGCTTGTTCCAGCCTCATGACAGTATTTTCTCAACACATTTTAAATGGTTTGGTGATATCTCTCCAAACACCCCTGAGATTGAGGGTGGTAAGCAGAGGAAGTGGCATGTGTTATCCCCAACTCTGCCAAGACCTGTTGGAACATATTACTGGTGAAATTAGTCCCTTGGTCAGACTGAATGATTTTTGGAACTCCCATTGATGTGATAAGATGTAATGGTTTTACAATTGATTTAGTTGTTATTGATCTAAGAGAAAAAACTGCAGGATAGCGGGTAGCTGGATGTATTGATTTCTCTGTTTACTTACAGGCAGGGGTCCTACACAATCTATAATTATCTTTTCAAATGGCTCAGTAATGATAGGGATGGTTTTGAGAGGAGCAATAGGAATTGGTCTATTCCCACGATCTGGCAAATATGACAGGTCCTCACAAAGTCAGATATATTCTTTCTTATTCCCGGCCAGTAGAAATGTGCTAACACCTTAAGATAAGTCTTCCTCATACCAAGATGTCCTGCATATCCATCATGGGCTAATTTCATTATGCTATTGCGGACATAATGGGGGACAACAATTTGGTGAGTTTCTGACCAGACATCTCTGTCTGAGTGGTATGGGGGTCTGTAGGCTCTCATTAGAATACCTTCCTGATGATAATAATTAGGTAATGTATTCCCTTCGGCTTTGTCATCAGCAATGTGGATCAACTTAGCTAGTGAGGGATCACGTTGTTGAGCGGTGATCAGTTCCTTTTTAGACAAATTGGTGGTAATTAAATCCTCTGGGACAAATGAAGGAGGGTTTAAGGAAGGGAGAAAGGAGGGTGACTCAGTGAGTTTGGCTTGGGATCGGGTGACAGCACAAGCTGGAAATAAAGAGGGAGTGGTTTCATCCACACTGGAGGTTGGGCTTTCCTCTAGGGGAGATTCTACAGTATTTATTGGAGGAAGTACAGAGGATCCTGCCAGGTCGTTTCCCAATAGAAAATGCACTCCTTGCACAGGTAATGTCTCACTGACTGCAACACGAACAAAGCCAGTGATGAGGGGACATTGTAAGTAAATTTCAGCTAGTGGATAAAAATAACTACTGGTCAGGTCAGAAATTACCACTTTCTCTCCTGTCTACGTCTCCGCTATATTCGTGAAGACACTTGACAAGACAATACTCTGTGCACAAGCTGTATCTCTAAGGATATTAATGGGAACCTTTGACTCATCAACAATCGAAGCAACTCCTGTGAAAGTGAATAGTTCAAACAAGGCTTGTATCGGGCCTGGGATATTAGTGGCAGCAACGGGTCTTGGATGGTTGATGGTTTGTCGATTGGGATAATGAGGTGGGTGAAAGGAAAGACATCCTGGATCAGGACAATTTTTAATAGTATGGCCTATTTTTCTACAATAACTGCATTGTTTTCCTGACCGGGAATAAGATCCATGCTCCCCATACTCACCAACCTGTCTCGAGAAGTAACTATCAGGGGACGGCCTTACAAATTTTCCTCCTCCACGACTCCACGAATCCACCATTAGTGCATGTGCATCTGCCAGCTCCGCTGCATGACCCAACCCTGTCTCACCTTTCTCCTCTATATGTCTCACCAGGAAAAAGGGCAATTTGGTTTTCCACTCTTCCAGAACAATAAGGTTGACAAGCTCTGAAAAAGTTGTAACATTTAGTGAATTTAGCCATTTTTTACAAACCCTAAGTTTTTCGTTGGCGAATTCCACATATGTTTGATGAAAAGTTTTTGTCATGGATCTAAAAAGTTGGCGATAACCATCCGTTGTAATCGCATAAGCATATCGAATTTGCTGTTTGACATAATTATAATCCTCAGGTTGCTCTAAGCTGTTGTACACTCGTTGAGCCTTTCCTATGAATTTAGGAGAGAGCAGAGACATCTTTTTCTCTTCCGACCACCCGTGTTTCTCAGCTATTCTCTCAAAAGAATTGAAGAAACCATCCACATCATCTTCATTAAAATTAGGAACAAGACTAGAGAGATTTCCAAAATATTATTCAAGCTGTTTTCCTTGTATTTCAAGTTCCCTAGCTTTAAACTGTTCGTCATTGTCGATTTCCCTATCTAATTTAAGTCTTTCTACATGAAGCTTCTTTCTTTCAATCTCCCTTTCTACCTGAAGCTTCTCTTTTTCAACCTCCAACTCCATTTGCCTCGTTTTAAGTTGGTACTCTAGCTTCATTCTTTCTCGTTCCAACTGGTTTACAGCACTAGGACTCTCATGTTCGATTAAATTTACTGAAACTTGAGTCTCACGAGACTGGTCATGGGGATAAACTACTAAAAAAAACCATTTCAGGCCCCATGTTGCATCGTTTCTCGCAAAGATCTTGAAGGTTCGTAGTCAGATAATTATAACATTCTAACACAATGTTTACGACACCCCGCCGTAATTTATGGCGGTATAGTAGTTAGGCAAATGTGTATACTTAAGGAGTTTACTCTTATGATCTTAAGTTGTAGTCAGTGAGAACACAAAATCCTGAGCAAATGTTCGGACAAGGCGATATCGATGAGGATGAGGATGATATAATATTATTTCTTGAGAGCGATGAAGATTAAAATAAATTACATGTATAATTGTCTGTATCATTATTCCATTAATTATACAAATAATATTATTTTGTTTACAATTACACCGATTCCTTCTATTTATTGAATATACCTATTGGCCAATACTGTATATCTCATCACATTATACGAACAATCAAACATGTCCAGAAAAACAACCAAATGGAAACTTGCAATATAAGGTTATCATTATTATTTCCTACGAAACTACTTAAGCAAAGCAGTACAATGAGATTGAACAACATCATAGTGCAGTTCATATGCAAAAACCATGCAACTCATTGTTGGGGTATCACATTTGAGTTATAATGTAAGCCTTTTGAGAGCAAATTATGCAATATAATAATGTTTAAATCATGTTTTTATATATTGCCGTGTGTTGTGTAATTGAGAGAGAGAGTGAGAGTGAAAGAGAGGGAGAGGGAGGGAGAAGGGGGATAGAATGAGGGGTGTTGTAGGGGGATGGTGAGGAGGTTGTCTGGTGGGGGATTTAGGAAGAGGGGGGTACCTCGCCTTGTCCGAACATTTGCTCAGGATTTTGTGTTCTCACTGACTACAACTTAAGATCATAAGAGTAAACTCCTTAAGTATACACATTTGCCTAACTACTATACCGCCATAAATTACGGCGGGGTGTCGTAAACATTGTGTTAGAATGTTATAATTATCTGACTACGAACCTTCAAGATCTTTGCGAAAAACGATGCAACATGGGGCCTGAAATGGTTAATAGTTGTTCCACTGGTGATGAACATAACTCGTCAGTGTTACAGTGCCTTATTTACAGTGTTGATAATGTTCAATGAATACTCCAATACTTATATTGATTTGTTTATATTATATTTTGTATATATTAGAAGTATGATAAAGGGATTAATTATAGGATGTCGAGGTTATGACGTAGACAGGACGTGGAGTCGAATGATGCGCTTGTTAAGTTGCTTTTGTTGGGCAATAGAGAGGTCTCATGGCGGTCGAGGACAGTGGACGGTGTTTTGGTGTTGTGGTTGGATTTGAGTGATAATTTCGGACGTTCGTCATGGTCTAAGGGGATTGTGAGGTTTGTGGTATTGTTGTTGGAGTGTGGTGATTCTTTAGGGGTGATTAGGTGGTGGTAGAGGTCTGTACCAGGTGTAAATTGAGGTATGTACATGTGGGTGGTGAGGCGGCCACAGGTGGCAACAGGTGTGGTTGTGGTATTGGAGGGTGTTCACTGTCCTGGTGAGTTATTTGGTGGTATTTCTGATATTTGGTGGTATTTCTAGAGTGTGATGTTATTTCTGATGTGTGATGTTATTTGTGATGTGTTAATTCAAGGTAATATTTGATATTGTGGTATTGGAGAGTGTTCACTGTCCTGGTGAGTTATTTGGTGGTATTACTGATGTGTGATGTTATTTCTGATGTGTTAATTTAAGGTTTAATTTAAGGTAATATTTGATATTGTGGTATTGGAGGATGTTCACTGTCCTGGAGAGTTATTTGGTGGTATTTATGATGTGTGATATTATTTCTGATGTGTGATGTTATTTCTGATATGTGATGTTATTTCTGATGTGTTAATTTAAGGTAATATATGGTATTGTGGTATTGGAGGGTGTACACTGTTTTGGTGGGTTATTTGGTGATGTTTATAATGTGTTAAGAGTGGTGTGGTGTGGTGAGGGAGTTAAGAGTGTTGTGGTGTGGTATTAAGGTGGTGTCTGTTAGTGTGGTTTTGGTGGTGTTGTGGTGGATGATAATTATTGGGCTATTTTGGAGTTTCACCCAAGGTGGTGTGGTGGTATACAGTGAGGTTATAGTGTTGATGTGTGTGTGTGGAGTTTTAGCAGTGAGAAGTGATAACATTGATGTACCGGTATAGATTCTAATATTATATGCCCATGTGTGAATGTAGGGGGGGGGGATTTATTAATTATTTGTGTATTGATATTATTTATGTTTGTGCATTTATGGTAATCATATTGATACCCAGGTATTTTGTATTTATTGTATTATTCAATTTTGTATCTTTTTCATGTTCATTAATAATTACTGGTACCATATTAACCCAGTTAGTAATGTACATTTATGTGTATTTTAATATATGATGCATTATGTTAAATGGGTATTTCAGTTACTTCTCCAACCAACCCTAATTAACATGACTATGGTATATTTAATTTAATAACACAGGAGAGGAAATCAGTTAAGATTAAGGGAGTGGTGTACTTTACAGTATGTGCGGTTCGGCTAAGTCGGGTGGGGGACCTAACATCCTTAATTTCCAGACTTTTAAAACTCCCTGGGACTGGTGTTATATACACCCTCCATTGGGAGATAACCGGGTCGTAACATCAGGTAGAAATGACCCCATGATGAGTGAGCTCGTGTCTCCATCCCATCAGCTCGCGACTGTACGTGGAGTTAAGACACCCACTGGATAATGGTATAAGAGACACGGAATGAATGGTACACTCTAATTATATATATGATTGACTAGACACTTGTTTGATACTGATTCATGTGAAACAGATGGAAAACCAATACCCTCTGTTTGATGCAGTTTTTAGAGCAACTGGAACCCTTAATAAGAGAAAAACTTTATGACCACTCACCTCCTTCCTAATACCAGTTAAACAATACCAAGTCAATGAACTACTCAACAATAGAATTTAAATCGGTTATCACCTACAACACACACGTATCCTAGCAAGGTCGCCAATTGTTACAACCAGGACGTTGAAAACTCTTAAAAGTCAAAAGGAATTATTTAATTCCAGGCTCTAGTCCTACGGCTATAACAATAAGTTGAATTAATAAAGAACTTGAAACATTTTAGATAATACTAGCAGGGACACCCGACGTTGTCCGGGGATCTATCTATCTATATCTATCTATTTATATATATATATATCTATCTATCTATATCTATCTATCTATCTGTATCTATATCTATATCTATATGTATCTCTCTATCTGTATCTATCTCTATCTATCTGTATCTATATCTATCTATCTATATCTATATCTATCTATCTATCTGTATCTATATCTAGCTATCTATCTGTATCTATATCTATCTTTCTATCTATATCTTTCTATCTATATCTATCTATCTATCTATATCTATCTGTATCTATATCTATCTATCTATCGATCTATATCTATCTATATCTATCTATCTATCTATCTATCTATCTATCTATCTATCTATCTGACCGACCGACCGACCGACCGACCGACCGACCGACCGACCGACCGACTATTTCTCTATCTATATATCTCTATCTCTATCTCTATTTATCTATCTATCTATCTCCTATTCCCGCACCCCTCCCCTCCGACCCCCCTGTGCATGAGAGAGAGAGAGAGAGAGGGGGTGGGGACTCTTAACGGTGCTGCCCAGCTCAGGCCTTGCGTGGGTTCGAATCCTCCCCCATCAACCCCTCATTGATCATTGAAAAACATTTTTTTTGTAAGTGGAGGACACTCCTGAGGTTTCAGCGATAACACGTATGTAAAAATTATTACTCTCGGTGAGAAGATGACGGCGTGCATAGCTGCTAAACAAACAGACAGAGTGTTTTATATAGTAGATGATGTAAATAAAGACAATAAATGACAAACGACTAGACATCTTATAACTATAAACCTAACCTATACATATACAAGAATAACTGGTGAGACATAAAAGAAAATAACAGAACATATATAATAAACGATTCGTGAGTGAATGCAGACGGAATACTGGCAGGCACTCGTAATGGTGGTGTTAACGAGTGTGTAGGCTGAGAGGAGGTGGATGGAGGAAGAGACCCGTACAGGGTGAGTGTTTGTCTTAACGACGACTGGAAGTCACTTCTTATGAGGCCTCGTGAACCCCCGAACCCAACTCCATAGTGAGTTCGAATGTTTTTGGCCAAGATTGGTAGTAGTAATTGAAGGTAGTTTGGAAGTCGAGTGGTGTAGAGGAGACATTTGTTTACATTTTACGTTTCCTACAGCCGAGCAGACGGTCTCGGTACAGGGGTAAGTTTGTTTGTCTATTTATATCTGTGCTTCATAAACATGTACAGTTCCCTCCAGTCGTAGCGACCCCAGTCTCAGGTGTGTGTAACGAAATGTGGCAGCACTGGGTTTGTTTACTCGTGGTCAGAGTCAGTGAATGGACTCGACTAACCCTCGCTATAGTCTCCAAATGGACATTATATAAGTAAAATTGTCTATCTAAAAATGCATACATTTCCTACATCAATACATATACTAGAATATATAACATATAAAACACAATTTCCGTTGTTTGGTGCGAAAAAACGGTGTAGCGAGGTGCAGCTTGTGACAGGAAGGAAGGGAGAGGGTATGGGGAAACGGGGGATATGGGGATATGCGGGTTGGTTTTAAGTAGCGATGCTTCGGGACTTCTTATTCAGTGAAACAATCCACAAAACCACATATTTTAGCTAACATTTAATAACATTGTATTCACCAATATTTAAGTGCTTTCCAATTAAAGTTAGAAGGTTCATTGTTCATGTTTAATTAGGTCAGTCATAATGTCATTGGCGTAAGGATGTGGCGACCAAGGAAGCGAAATTGTGGGTGAAGTTAGAGTTAATGTGGGGAGAAAGATGGGAGAGAGACATGCTGCTATGCATGTAATACAACATAAAGAAACATTAACGAATCTTAAGGAAATTCAGTCAATAATCCCAATTATCTATGTTTGTTACTTATCTATATTTAATCGTAATAAATTAATATCACGGTCTTTTGCTAGCTAGGATCGGCGTGAGCAAGCCTCTATCAGCTTGTAAATACAGTGCTATATAGCCTTCAATATAGCATACACTATTGTCACGGATCGATCCGTGTTCATAAAGTAACGTATGTAAGTAGTAGAATGCTATATATTATATATATATTAATAAAGGAATACCACGTATGTGGAATGTTCTAGAAGGCATAGAACAGTGGATTTTCCTCAGCCAGGAATGTGAATATAGGTGCAGGCTATTAATCCCCAGGTAGACAGGAAAGGTCATGTCATGTCAGGTCAGGTGAGGTCGAGTACCCACTCACTCCATCCCATGTCTGGAGGTGCTGCTACAAATTTTTGCATTAATAATTATGCTATGGGGGCATCTATTACATATTAAAATTGATTTTGAAGTGGAAGGGAATCATTTGCAAGCAGTTGCATGTTATGGGAAAAGTGATTTGCATGTATAACTAAAGTGTGAGTGACATATGTAAACGTAGTCAAGGATTAGGCCATACGAACACGTAGATACTGGACAGTCTTTGATGAGTCACTTGCCAGGTAGAGAAGGGTAGAATGGGGAGGTGTCAGAAGGGTAATTATCCCTACCACCCATGTCTTGATTTTGGAAAAATACGGCAGTTGGTAGAGCACACTCGACGAAGCAACACCTCGTACCAGCCCTCCTTGCCTTGCCTGGGGGCCTAAAGTTCTAACGTAACGTCGAATTTGTTTAATTACTTTTTCACAAGGCTTATTGTTAGTTAACTCACTATTCATTCGCTTGACGAGAATCAGTAAGGTGTCATTTTACAGGTGAGGAGGGGGCTGGCCGGAATTTACGAGTGTGTGTGTGTACAAGGGACGAGTGTGATTGACATTGAAATATACCAACTGGGTTGCTTGATTTCCATTACTATTACGATAACGTAATTATCGTCTCCTGTGTGTGCGAGGGGAAGTGTTAGCTCGTGATAAGTATATTAAAGTAACGTAATATTACTGTCCACGTGTACTACGAGCGACTGAGGGAAGCACGTGTAGAGAGAAGCAAGGAGAGGAGTAAGTACATACATAGCTATCTATTGGAGCGTGAACGGAAGTGTGTGTGTGTGATTTTTGATTGAATTTAATTATTCATTTGTTGGCTTGGAATTTATTTAATAAATAGAGAAAATTGGCATTTTGTTGTTGTGATTGACCATTATTGCATGCTCTATAATCATACATATATAGCAGGACGAACCCAGAAATAAATTTATTGTGTTGGAGGGAAGGATACAGGGATTATAACTCTGGGTAACTCGCTGCAGCCAACCAACGAGATTACATATTACCAGTAAGGTAAGCTTTTGGTAAATTATTATAAAGCTACATTTATTCTATCACAGTCCACCCCCACAACTATAGTCTACTATTTATGAAAACTATATCCACAACTATCAATAAATTCTTTTAGAGAACACCACACACGTGTGATGTATAAATCATGTATTAAAACCGAGAATAAGGAGCATGTGACATCACGGCTGAATTGATGACGTTTCACTGAACTATCCTTACTGTTTCTCATCCTTAGTGGTGACCCCATCGCCCACTGTCTATGGTGCAATGGCCTTGTGGCGAGGGGCACCGGGAACGCCTTCCCTGTAAAGTTTCCTTAGCAAAGGGATACCTCCAGCATATATATATATATATATATTAGAATGGTTCATGAAGACACGATGCCGCGTAAAGGTGTTTCATTGCCATCCAGTGTCTAAAAGACACTGAAAATCTTTCATAACGTTGTATTAATAGTAAAATAAATCACCATCTTCATCACAGACATGGTTAATGACGTGACCAGTTATTACACGGGGTGTTGGCTCTTATTGCTTGTCACCAGTGCTTGTTAAAATTGTTTACAGAAATACAGTTTACATAACAGATATTTATTTGTAATTATGGTTTCATAAAACATATTTATACAACATGGGATTATGTTAACTATGCATCCCGTTTGTTCATTCATATGGGTTAGGATTAATTACCATCTATTGCCATAGTTCAATTTCAAACCTCCACCAGAGAGCAGTTACTAGTTACACTGACACTCAAATTACTAAGTCAAAACGATGTCTGTCAATATGTGGTCAAGGCTATAGAGCAGTGGTTCCCAAACTTTTTCTGGTCGTTACCCACTTTTCATACATGATCCTTGTCCATGGCTCCCCCCCCCCCCCCCCCCCCGCCACAACCATAACCCGTTAACTGAATGATATGAATAATGAACATCCTTGCCGATACGTAAGATTCAAGACCAGGTTATCATACAGAACACACAGCTTAGGAAGCCTTAGATTAGAATTATGTTGAGTTAAAATTATCTTGCTTCCCTAATACATCCACATATCTTGTTTTATGTCAAGAACCCAGAATCATATAAAAAAGACGTATTACTCATGTGTCTGGCAGCAAGGCATTGCACAAACCTGTACTGAACCTGTAAGTTCCCTCCACTGGCTACCTACCCGCTAAACTCCTTTGATTTTATTTATGCATAGCCTCAGATTAAGGCCCCCTACATTCTTCTATATGGCCCCCCAGGGGGCCATGGCCCCCAGTTTGGGAACCACTGCTATAGAGGATATATTGGTGTCACGGTGGTGGTGGAATAGTGTTAGTATTATCTGTTTATTCCACCTTGTCCAGTAGTTAGCCTACATCTGTCTGGCCCAGAATTATTCACATTCATTGCAAGACCCAAGCCGAGGTCATGGTTTTCTTATAAACACTGACTTGATTTTGACCACAATCAGTTCACATCAGTATGAAGGAGATCCAAGTTGAACTACTGCTGTTGAAAACATTCAGTAATATAGTGAACAATACAATTTTCATATCTTTACTGAGAAGTGTTTTATGCAGTTTGTGATTACACAGCCTGATACAAAATAAAAGCAATGGAAAATCTGGACCAACAGGAGAACAGCTGTAGAGTGCTACCGGGGCAAACAAGTAATTATCAGAAGCAATGATACACATGCACCTGGCCACCACTGTGAGATAGAACACTTTTTTGGTCATCGCAAGATATCATTTAGATATAAGAATAATGAAGTGAAATTGTGGTGATCATTGTTCAGTCTTGGTCAAGATGATAGTTTACAGTGTTCTTTTAGGTTACCATCTCAGCGACACGTCTTGGGTTTCAATATTTATAAATCTCTTATATGTTATCACACATCTTATTAAAACATGGAAACTAATGCCCCCTAATTTCTTCAAGAATGTCAATAAACAAATTAACTACATTATGTTTATTAGATTAAATCACGTAATTAATATTGTGTGTCCAGTCAGCCTCGGCATCAATTACTGCACATAACCTCTCGGACATCAAGGAGACGAGGTTCTGTAATATAGAACATAAATATCTATTCTAATCTTAGGGGAGTATTGCCTACAATCTTGAATACAACACAATAAGGGTTTGGGGATCTCTTTAACTTTTCCTCCTTTCCTTCTTACTTTCTTGTTGTCCGTCTTTTCTATCACGTTCTACAGAGTCTTACTGGCCTTGGACGGTCTTCCTTCTAACCCACAATCAATCCCAGTGGTGAAAAATCCAATAAAATAAATAGAGGATCCAGATTCGTATGGGAAACATTTCCTAATCATATTAGAATATTTTCTGTCCTAAGCCCTTAGGGCTATCACACCTAAAACTACAGTAGTATGAGACTCAACCAAACGTATGGCATAATTATGCTGATAAACAAGCAACTCAAACCAAAATAACACAACCTCCTTGGCAGAAGTAATATAAAGTGTTTCCCCCGTTCCTTATAAAATTAGTCAAATGTAATCGAATTTTCTCTCTCCAAACCTTCAAAATGAACTTTCGATCCCTTCATGAACACCAACACAATGCTAAGTTTAATTCAGAATGAATGCAAACTGATATATTTATTTTGTAACAGAGAGATAATCATATTGAATATATAATTTATATATAATATATTTTATAATATAATATTATATAATATTATTAAATAATATTATTAAATAATATTATATAAAATAATATTATATAATTGTATTTGTATGATCGTAATCACAATTAATTGTTGCCAGCACCAGGCGACGGACTTCCCCTATACACCTCATCCATCAAAGCACCAACCTCACTCCACCATCACAGTGAACCACTAGAACCACTAGTCTCACTCGGTACCGGGAACCCGCTTGGCTTCGTTAGGTTAGGGTAGATATGTATTCATACGGAAGTTTAATGAGCCAGGACAGATCATGAGACTATTTTTATGAACATCCTATGGTAACTTTTATCGCTATAGCTCATGCGCAATTATCCATTATTTTGGCCCCCACTTCCTTCAGCTGGGCGAAACTTGGGTAAAATGAAGCCAGGCCGAGTTTGCGCCATATCCAATTTGCACTATGTCCCTTGCTACTGTACACAATAAGGCAAGTGCTGTATGCCACAATCATAAGATAATACACAGGTAAACAGACTGCCTGCCTAAGACCCTTACAGAAGCTGGTGTATAGCAAATAACTAGATAACACCAACATTATTAATTTTGGCTAACACCTGAATACACAGGGGTTGTTCTTATCATTGTTGTTCTCTACCTACGAGAGAGAGTAGGGAAAGAGAGTAAGACTCCGACATAACCAAGGAATGGTCACAAGGAGATATGCCTAATCCACAGATAATATAAACTGATTAATGTAGCAGAATAGGTAGGACTAAGAGCACGAGGACTATACCTCATGACCACATGACAACCAGACACGTGGCTTCCTACCACAAGACCCACGTGGCTTGTCTGGCCACGTAAGCATGACAACACACAGTAATAATTGTATCCAAAGACAACTGACAACTCCAGTGAAATTGTATATAAACAGTGACACTTACCTAATAGGTAGGATTCTTAAACTTGCTCCCTTAGGGCTATTACATAATTGTCTCGCCAAGAGAGACACACTATTATATCAGAAAAAAAGCACATCAATATCATTCCCTGTCTGTGTGTGTATAGAGATATAAGTGTAAATAAATGAACTTTCCATGTTACAACTGTGAAGTCAATTACCTTAGAAAACACCCACGTCTACACTACCTAACTAATAATAATAACAATACTACAAGTCTCAAGAAGCAAATACAAATAAGTTACCAGAGCTTGAACGAGTTAAAGCCTAACAGGACTGGTACATTATGGTGGCAGCAGTGGTTGCAATAACAAGATTGCAAAGGGGTTGACTTCCAGGGAGTACAGTGAATAACATAGTTCAAGGACAAGTTGAAGATTTTACTTGTAAATTTCTCTCAGGTAATTTCTTCTCACGACCTCTATAAACGAGGGAGATAAACCACAAATTCATCACCTACAAGACACCTACTTCAACATAACTGCAACTAGACCTACAAGGGGACCTCATCTACTTCACAACAAACAATCATCACTACCCCAGGCGTCCCTGTACGTAAATTCTCTCGTAAGGACAACGCCATCCCTTCATCACTACCCATGAGCGTCCCTGGAACGTAAGGACGTCATCACTTCATCACTACCCATGAGCGTCCCTGGAACGTAGGACAACGTCATCACTTCATCATCTCCATTCTCCAAGCTGACACCTTGTTACATAAATTCTCTCGTAAAAGCCAAGTCAACATTCATCATCTTCACTCCAAGAACGACTACTAGTGTGTTAGTGTGCGAGCTAATCATCACCACGACTGGCCAGAACACCACACCTAGACGTCAACTCGTCGTCATCATCATCGTTGCAACTAAAGTACTAAAAGTAGGTACACATTACATGTACATTACATTATTTTTCACTTGTCTACGAACATGTTAGGATAAAATTAGGTTTCCTCATTAAAGCCCAGAAAGAAAGAAAAGAAGTGCCAAATTAAAACAAAGTAAAGAATTCTTCCCCATTAATCTAAAGGTATCGCAATAACTTCGAATATCCCTGATAATGATTCAGTACCCTCTGAGCTAGATTCCCCTGCCTCCCTAAAAAGTCTCGTTTTGGTGCCAACACATACGAGTACATTTTCTTCTTCTCCAACCATAACCCCATTAAAAACTCAATCTGTCTATTATATCATCCTGTATTATCACTAACAATGACTACTCCTCTACAATCTCCTATCGTCTCTGCTCATCATCTAACAAATACTGATTCCACTGTCTCTTCTAAGCTAACAATGAAACTCTTACCTACCACCATTTCTCATGCAAAGCATTTTAAGGGAGATAATCCAAGATATGGGATTCATCTCTTCTTGCGTCATTTGGAGAAGATATTTTGCAAAGCGAATATAGAGCAGGACGAACATAAAATAGCATTGGTAAGAGAGTATATTGCACAGGTTAGTCCAGCCAGTTCTAGGTTAAACACAAGTGCTTTTTCTAATCCAAAGAATTTAACGTCATATGCCACATTTAGACAGTCACTTATTGATGTTTTGGGGGATGGTAAAGTACATAAATCGTTTTCAAGGGTTCAAAGAATGATTAAAATAAAGGCAAACAAAATAAATACAAGGGAACTAGCAAAAGCACTTGCATCAGCAGGATCGCTAGAATTATATTCAAAGAAATCTCGCATCATACATCATGTATTACATATTACTCACTCCAGGGATAAGAAGAATTATAATTTTGATACCATAACTCAAAGGGAATCACACAGACAACGTTGCAAACATTGTAACGAAGATAAGCATAAGACCAGTGAATCTGATAGTAATAAATCCACAGGAAATAATGGGAAATCAAAGCATAAATACTGTCATTCACATGAGTCAAATTCGTATTCCTTAAATGAACACATGATCCTTAACAAAAGGAAACAAAGCTTGCACAATCGAAACATGATGTATGAAACGAGACCACCACAATATTAAAATGGCATCAATAATCACATAAGTAAATAAATACTGCCCTGTCGTCGTAAATACCTATAATATAATAATAATCCCTGTCTAAGTATCACATACTAATATTTCATTAATGATAGACACAGGAACAGCAGTTTCCTTGTTATCGGATAATTCCTTTAACAAATTGTGCAACTTAGATCCCCGGCGGGTTTTATAAACTAAGATTGAACAGGTGATATAAAATTGTCACATATGACAAATAATAAATGAACAGGTATTAGGGACACTAAACCCTTCCTGTACGGTTAGATAAAAACTATCCAATACACATAATAATATGCCCTAAACATAAAATAATACATTTTAGGTATTAATGTATTTTAATACAGGATTGTCCAGGCCAAAATATAAGTCCATATATATGTATTGAAAAAACAAAACAAAAAACGGGAACTATTCCATTATCATAAAGGCCTACTGCAGATAATACTATATTACCACTAAATTTCGTCCATGAATTGAAGGTAGAGCTTCCATCTCATGTTACAACCACATATTAGTGTTCTATCCTTAGTAGAGTCTGGGAAAATAACCTGGGAATGTATCTACTTTCACTAATGTAAAGGATAATAATATTGCTACTATCTATATCTTTAAGAAATCAACTACCAATAATCAGGTAAAGAAAAGGACATATTTATATGATCTGTACAAGATGGAAGTTAGACTAAATACCACAAGAAATATTATATCAATTTTAACCGAAGAGTTAAAAGGATAATCACATAAGGGAGAAACTTAGAAATTTGGTCAGGAGACGATATTTTCTAATTTATCGTGATAATTTTATTAATATACTAGCCACATATCAAAATGCGATTGCCCTACCTGGTAACATTTTTAGGAATAACCTATTTATAAATAAGCATATAGGCGACCATACCTTATACTAGACAGAAAATTATAAATGATAAATGAAATGTTGGATGAAAGTATTATTAAGATTTTAACTCCCCCTTTTAACAGTCAAATGTTTTTGGTTTCAAAAATGATGGTGAATTTAAGCCAGTACTTCTTTACAGAGATATAATGCTACAAGTAAAACTAAATATCCCCTCCCTCCTTTAACGATGTTTTCGCTAACATTGCTCAAACAAAACATATTAAAATTGGTCAGTGGACACTGGCAAGTAGCATTATATAATAATACATTTAATACGTCCCATGGTTATTATGAATACATTCGTAGACCATTTGGGTTACGTAATGCTCAATCAACATTTAAGCATATGCTAAATTTTCGTGTCAGTGTTATTAATAACGTAGTCATCGCTTAGCTAGGCAATTTGATTATTTTTCTAATAAGGTACAATCACAATATTTAACAATAAGGAAGGTTAAATAGACATTGCATGAGGTAGGCCTCCAACTTTAAATATATATGTTTCATTATATTACCAGGATATTATAATGATAGGTTATACATTAACCACCACTGGGCTCCATACAAAAGCATAAAATACGAACAATGACAGTCAACTAACGTAAAATTACTCGAGTTTATGTTCGTATATAGAGAATCATTATAAAGACATTTTTCCCATTTAACAAACGCACTAAATAATCTCCTCAGGAGAGTGACAGATGTGTATGGAAGTCAGAAAAGTTAATAAAGGTTAATTAATGTCAGCTCCAATTCATGCATTTCCATCCTATTCATTACCTTAATAATAATAATATCACGTGTACAGATGCTTCTTCAGTAAGCTTAGGCACTGTACTTAGGTAAGATATAGCTAAGTTCTATGTCAGGTATGTACTTATGCATAAAGAATATTAAATGCACAGCAAACTCGTTACTCTGTAACGGACCAGGAACAATTAACAAATAATCTTAGGGGCAATTCGTACTTTTAGAAAATCGTATTAGGCTATCCTTTACAAATACTCGTGAATCACTAATATATTCTTGGCTTACTATAATCTCAAACCTTAGCGTGAAAAGTAGCCAGATATTATCGAACCATTAAGGAATTTCTCCCACATATTGATATTAACTACCTTCCAGGATGATTATAGATAAAATAACAAATCCCTTAAACAATCATCTTGTCATTTACTTCCGAAGTCACTAATGGACGTGGTAAACATTCATAAACATTAGCAATTTCTATGCTAAAATATACTAAAACATTATTTAACTCTGAGGATGAAAATAATGGACGAGAATTACAGTCACTTAAATAATTTTCCCTTTATGATAAGATTTTTACAAAAAAAAAAAAAACTTAGTAAAAGTGACTTATAAACCAATGAAAGTGATACATTAAATAATGCTTCCCTCAGTGTTAATTACCCTTTTATCAAAATGCAACAGGACATCCTGGGAGAGAATATCAAAACAATCTCCATATAATATATTATCAACATAAACTATGGGTAGATGAAAAAACATATACAGTATATCGCTCAGTGCGAAACATGCAATGCTCCATGACAGGAATATAATCCTGGACGAATCAGGAGACATAATAGGAATAATTCTACTTTCCTTACCAATTACAAATCAGGGCATAAATAAATTATTACCTATGGTTAACCATTTTTCTAAATATTTAGTGGCGGCACCACTACATGATAAAAACCGCAAATAATACGTGCACATATATCTAATCCCAAATTATTTTATGCCTATATACATGTCCCAATATTATAAAAATATCTAATTTCTACTAATTTGAAGCAAACGTTTGTATAACCATATCTCCCCATATCTCCCAGCAGCTAATGGTTAACAATACGGCAAAACCGTAAAATACAACAAGTACTTGGTGGCACAGAAACAATGGAAATCCCTCCACATGGAAAGACTGCATCAAAAAATGACAGTCTATGAATACTACAAAACGTTGAAATAAAAGGAAAAAACTCCTCAGGAAATACTATATGGCGTACAAGAAACGTCTTTCATATAATAATATGAGATAACAATTGCCACACAGAAGCCAGGCTACAACAAGGACAACTTCGCTGAACAACAGTGAGTTGCAGTTCAACAATTTCATCATGATGTACAAGCAATTTACGGGCTTGCAAGGAAATAATGCGTAATCGCCTACACAAGCAATTTACGGGCTTGCAAGGAAATAATGCGTAATCGCCTACACAAGCAATTTACGGGCTTGCAAGGAACAAAATGCGTAATCGCCTACACAAGCAATTTACGGGCTTGCAGGAACAAAATGCGTAATCGCCTACACAAGCAATTTACGGGCTTGCAGGAACAAAATGCGTAATCGCCTACACAAGCAATTTACGGGCTTGCAAGGAAATAATGCGTAATCGCCTACACAAGCAATTTACGGGCTTGCAAGGAAATAATGCGTAATCGCCTACACAAGCAATTTACGGGCTTGCAAGGAACAAAATGCGTAATCGCCTACACAAGCAATTTACGGGCTTGCAAGAAAAAAATGCGTAATCGCCTACACAAGCAATTTACGGGCTTGCAAGGAACAAAATGCGTAATCGCCTACACAAGCAATTTACTGGCTTGCAGGAATAAAATGCGTAATCGCCGGTCTAATAAAGCAAATAATTCAAATGTTCACTCCAGGTGATACATAAAATAATACGGGTACCCGATCGAAGTTTAAAAACTTCACACAGTAATATCTTTAGTAGGTAATAAACTTATAATAAAGAATATTTTTACCAGGCGGATGATATTGTATATGCAAACAGGATAAAGAGATTGGTAAAGCGCGCAAAACCATCCAAAATAAAACCAATCCATATCACTGAAACATAACAATTTCCTCTTCTTAGTAAATTTATCCCTACTATATACTATATAATGAAATAATCAATTACAAACATAAATCCGATCGGTTTACTATGAAATAAAATAATATTTCTTTTTACAGATGTGGCCCAAATCAACCTATATGGATAATAATTTTTGTCTCTACTCTCGACAGCTACAGGCTCAGACGAGGAACACAACGCAGTACAAAGGACGTCTTCAATCCGAGAGCTCTCGTATACAATTTTATTAACAAGCAAATGAAAAGAAAAGAAAAATAAATAAACTAATGGTGACGAATGATATAATCACTATTTCTTACTCTTTACAGATTTTATCCCAGTGAGCAGTGGCTACAGCTACAAGTATTTACTGATACACTAGTTTATTTGACAGGTACCACACAAATGGAATCCAGCGACTAAGGTAATATTGTTCGCTTATTATACAAAATATATAATGGCTTGAGCCATCACCACAGCCCAGAGCGTGGTTGGGAAAATTTTTACGTGTATTTGCGTGAACATTATTTGGTACTGCTTACATAGTGGTATACACATATATCCTATAAAATAAAGGATTATGAGACAAACTGTTGCATATCGTGGTAAGTGTAACAGGTAAAAAGCATTGCACAGATATTAAATACGAATTATAGAGCTTTACTTTACCATTAAAAGAAAATATTCACATATACTTAGTAGGCTTCTATTTATTTCTGCGGGAAGCAGGAAGCAGTATTACGAGTACAGGAACTTTGAAAGAAAGTACAACCATTTATTAGGAGAGTATTTACTGCGGGTAAGATAAGATTAACTCATACATAATAACTATAACATGCAAAGGAAAAATCAGTGTGAAGTACTATCTTACCAAAATATCTTTCTTCCACCTATTTGAAATATTATTTAAAATCGTGCGTAGTATTTTAATACAAGATTATATACTCATTATTATTCCCATAGAAGGTAAAGTATTATTCACAAGCTACCCACTTCAAGAATTCCCAATGAAAATAGAAATAATCTTTTAATGTTCAAATTTCCTCCAAGAAGTATTATACTTAGTGATGATGTCATCAATGACACACACTCCTCAAGTACCATGTTGCATGTCCTTATTTATATGTTTGTCTTGCATAAATATTGGCAAGTATTCCTCCAAAGGATGCGAAATCTCCACGTGCTTTACAGCAATTCAGGCACTATATGCATGTAATTCATATCTATTACTAATCAAACCTCTCTTATATCATCAAAATTCTATTTCTACAATCTATACTTACCTACTGATAGACTATTAACAATATATTACCCTACTCACCCTACACATGGCATGGATTAAGGCTACTGTAGAGAGGCAGACTCAGATAAAATCGATTCAAGGGAATCGTTACATTGGAAAATAAAATATATAATTGCTAGACAATATATCCCACTCTCTTCCACCTTTCAATATATTTCATTTAATATCGACTTGTTTAATATCTCCCTATTATCAGTTGTTTCAGAAAAAAGTGAAGCTGGGAAGTTATTCAAGGAAACTGGGAATCAAACATCCTTCTAATATCAGTTGGTTACTCCATATATTGATGAAAATAAAACTTGGTACAAATATTTATTATCCCATGTCTTATCTTTCTGGCAGGTACTATAACATTTTTATATAGAAAAAGTCTACTGTCATATTTTGCATTGTATAAGAGAACTCTATCAATGTAGACTGAATTATTTTGTTATGGAAAATTAACATTTAGCTGTTATTGCACAGCCACAACATAGCAACAAGGCTCTTCATTAATGTGTGATTTTTTTAGCATAGGTTAGCTTATACACATAACTACAAGCACCTAGCTCAACACATTAATTTTAAGATTATTTTTTTATGTACTTAACAGTGTATTTTATTCATGTATTGATGTTCATTTTAAGTATATGATGTGCCTATGGCTTTGATGTCAATTTTATATTATTATTGAGGTATTCACTGATAATATCTTAGGTATTGTGTACCCTACCTACATTGTATGTTTGTTTCCACAATCAAGGTTATCTGAGGACAGATAGATTAGGGTAGCGAGAGCAGAGCGATTGTACACAATAAGGCAAGTGCTGTATGCCACAATCATAAGATAATACACAGGTAAACAGACTGCCTGCCTAAGACCCTTACAGAAGCTGGTGTATAGCAAATAACTAGATAACACCAACATTATTAATTTTGGCTAACACCTGAATACACAGGGGTTGTTCTTATCATTGTTGTTCTCTACCTACGAGAGAGAGTAGGGAAAGAGAGTAAGACCGACATAACCAAGGAATGGTCACAAGGAGATATGCCTAATCCACAGATAATATAAACTGATTAATGTAGCAGAATAGGTAGGACTAAGAGCACGAGGACTATACCTCATGACCACATGACAACCAGACACGTGGCTTCCTACCACAAGACCCACGTGGCTTGTCTGGCCACGTAAGCATGACAACACACAGTAATAATTGTATCCAAAGACAACTGACAACTCCAGTGAAATTGTATATAAACAGTGACACTTACCTAATAGGTAGGATTCTTAAACTTGCTCCCTTAGGGCTATTACATAATTGTCTCGCCAAGAGAGACACACTATTATATCAGAAAAGAAGCACATCAATATCATTCCCTGTCTGTGTGTGTATAGAGATATAAGTGTAAATAAATGAACTTTCCATGTTACAACTGTGAAGTCAATTACCTTAGAAAACACCCACGTCTACACTACCTAACTAATAATAATAACAATACTACAAGTCTCAAGAAGCAAATACAAATAAGTTACCAGAGCTTGAACGAGTTAAAGCCTAACAGGACTGGTACACTACGACTACGAGTAAATACTCACTACTAGGCATATATATATATATATATATATATATATATATATATATATATGCTGGAGGTATCCCTTTGCTAAGGAAACTTTACAGGGAAGGCGTTCCCGGTGCCCCTCGCCACAAGGCCATTGCACCATAGACAGTGGGCGATGGGGTCGCCACCAAGGATGAGAAACAGTAAGGATAGTTCAGTGAAACGTCATCAATTCAGCCATGACGTCACGTGCTCCTTATTCTCGGTTTTAATACATGATTTATACATCACACGTGTGTGGTGTTCTCTAAAAGAATTTATTGATAGTTGTGGATATAGTTTTCATAAATAGTAGACTATAGTGTATGCTATATTGAAGGCTATATAGCACTGCATTTACTAGCTGATAGAGGCTTGCTCACGCCGATCCTAGCTAGCAAAAAACCGTGATATTAATTTATTACGATTAAATATAGATAAGTAACAAACATAGAAAATTGGGATTATTGACTGAATTTCCTTAAGATTCGTTAATGTTTCTTTATGTTGTATTACATGCATAGCAGCATGTCTCTCTCCCATCTTTCTCCCCACATTAACTCCTCGCTTCCTTGGTTGCCATATCCTTACGCCAATGACATTATGACTGACCTAATTAAACATGAACAATGAACCTTCTAACTTTAATTGGAAAGCACTTAAAATTGTCCAATGTTATTAAATGTTAGCTAAAATATGTGGTTTTGTGGATTGTTTCACTGAATAAGAAGTCCCGAAGCATCGCTACTTAAAACCAACCCGCATATCCCCATATCCCCCGTTTCCCCATACCCTCTCCCTTCCTTCCTGTCACAAGCTGCACCTCGCTACACCGTTTTTTCGCACCAAACAACGGAAATTGTGTTTTATATGTTATATATTCTAGTATATGTTGTATTTGTATTGATGTAGGAAATGTATGCATTTTTAGATAGACAATTTTACTTATATAGTGTCCATTTGGAGACTATAGCGAGGGTTAGTCGAGTCCAAGGCCTAGTTAGACAGGTCAGCCAGCCAGAGAGCGCGAGACGAGTCCCAGGGATTTGATGACGTCAGCTGAACCATACTTGGTCCCTGTCCACCCATCTCAGTCCGTCATTATTTCGTTTCTCAGTTTGACTAGGGTCACCTGCCTGAGTAGTTCACTCTGACAACAGTTTATTCAAGCTACAAATATGCCTAGCAATTGTTCTGTCTATGGGTGCAGTAATACAAGACTGAAAACTGCTGGTACAAACATTAGCTACTTTCGCTTCCGAAAGGAAGAACATCTGCAACAACGATGGATCCATTCTTGTTGCAGAAGTGATAACATTAACGCAACAAACGCTGTAGTGTGCTCCATACACTTTGAAAATAGTGACTTCAAGGAGGATATGAAGAGCCGTGTCCTTGGGATTGATACTCCACAACGACAAAGAACTATAAAGACTGATGCAATTCCATCTTTATTTTTGCCGGTGTGTGTGTGTAGGTGTGTGGGTGGGTATGTGTGTGTGTGTGTGTGTATGGGTGTAGGTATGTGGGTTGGTGGGTGGGTATGTGTGTGTGTGTAGGTGGGTGTATATGTGAGTTATAAACTCTGTTTGTGAATGTCCTTATATATTTGTTATAGGTACACTTACAAATGATTGCACGACAAATGAGAGAGCTACAAGGTCTGCAAAACGGAGTCTGAAGAGAAGAATTCAAGATATGCTGTTTGTAGCAGTAACTGAAGATGTGCCACACCTAATGAAGTTAATAAGAAATAATTTCATTGATTCAGGTTATTACTTAGGTAATGGTAAACCTGTTTCTGATTCCTGTACAAGAGAAATGGTAGCAGCAAATAAGACAGAATATGGCTTAGCTTATAAAGTAAGTGATATACACCTAAATGTGAGCAGTCAGCAAAGGCAAAGGGTTAAATATGCAGTGCAATTACTGTCTAGTTCATGTGCAAATGCACTCAGATATCTTGGGAACAGAGGTCTGTTGAAGACAGAGAACTGGGACGAAACTGTTGATTTTATAAGTCTCATGGACGAATGGTTTGATTTAATGAATTCCTCCCATATGTTTGCGAAAAAATCTCTAAATGCATTCGGAGTCAATATGGATGAACAGGTAAAAGTCTTACATAGGATGATTGAAATAATGGAAAATATGAGAGTTAAAAATCCGCTGTGTAAAGGTTTATACAAGTTCCAAAAGGGAGTTATTCTTTCATCTCAGTCACTATTAGGGTTGCACGAAATGCTAAACAAGACATTTAACCTTCAGTTCATTTTAACAAGGAAACTTAGTCAGGACTGCCTGGAGTATATGTTTGGGTGTATTAGGCAAATGCATGGAACTTATAACCATCTCAATCCTTTGACCTTTAAGTTTCGCCTTAAAAAAATGCTGCTTGGAAAGGAGGTATCGCTTCATGCAGAGAAAAGAAATACTACTAATGATGAAAATATTGATTGCATGTCAAATGCTATGAAGCTGACAGCAAAAAGAACTTGTAGGAAAGAATATAGTGATAGAGATTTGGCAGTGGAACTATGCATAACTAGCCTCTGTTTTAATGACCTGCTGGACACTGGCGGTGACTTAGATAATGATGAATTTGATGGACAGCTAGGAGAGAATTTACAGTTATGTGAAAGACTAAGCAAATCAGCTGATCAAGTAATTGAAGAAGAAGCTTTGAAGTATATTGGTGGCTATGTTGTAAAAAAGTTCTCTCTGATATATCCTAATTTAGGTCATAAAGCTAGTGAGTGTAACTCTATAAACGCCACCTGGACTGAAGCAGTAAATAGAGATCACCTATACCTTCCTACCGAAACATTTTTTTCCCATTTGAAATCTATGAGAGAGGTATTTAATTCTGTTCATGGAGACACTCTTATTGAGGGAAAAGATTGTGTAAAAACAATTGTATCCGAAATAAGGCATGTAGAAAATGATGTGCCTGCAGATGTGATATTTTTCTTTGCAAAAATTTCTGTTTATTTCATGATAAGAAAGCTCAATAATGACATAAAGATAAATAAGAAAAGTAGAACTTGCAGAAGTGAACATAGAAAAATGATGAAAATTACTAAATAGATACTGTAGATAATATAAATAGTACCTAAGAAAATTATCTGTTTTATGTAGGCCTATGCTAAGGAAAATGTTTAGTGGCATATATGTATAGCCTTCACTGTTTAGATTTAATAATTAAAATGTTACTTTCTTTATGTACTTTCCTGTTTAACATTATGAAACAATATAGATATATATCGTGGATAAACAGTACGATGAACAAAGGAAATAATGACGGACTGAGATGGGTGGACAGGGACCAAGTATGGTTCAGCTGACGTCATCAAATCCCTGGGACTCGTCTCGCGCTCTCTGGCTGGCTGACCTGTCTGTATAGGCCTTGGTCGAGTCCATTCACTGACTCTGACCACGAGTAAACAAACCCAGTGCTGCCACATTTCGTTACACACACCTGAGACTGGGGTCGCTACGACTGGAGTGAACTGTACAGACACACCCCACACATAACAACATACACATGTACATTAACAATGTTTTATACATATTGCCCACTAATCTTAATACTTTACAACACTGAAAATAAAAACACAGGCTGTACACATACCAACACATCAGACTCACTAACACTAGACATCTAAACCCACACCTCCATATACACAAACCTGTTTGGGAACCTGGGCACCCCTAGGGGCCCTCAAGGGTTAAAGGTGGCTTGCCTCGGCAATCTCCGGGGTGCCCTGTTGCTCCTTATGTTGTGTGGTGACACAGGGGCTCTGATCAACCCTGGTCCCCGTGCCCCAAATTACCCTTGTCAGCTGTGCCGACTGGCGGTCAAGTGGGGCCAGCGGGCCATCCAGTGTGACCGTTGCTGTGAGGTTTCCCAGCATGCAGGCTGGTATCATGTCAGCTGTGTTGGGGGCTTCACGGTGGCGTTCGACGGATTGCAGGGTCGGAGCCTTTCGTGGATCTGCTGGGAGTGTGGTGCGCCCAATTTTACCTCCTCCCCTTTTCACTCCCCAATCCACCACAACAATAGATTCAGCGTACTATAGACACCACCATTTTATCTCCACCACCAACCACAACCCACAACTCACCCTCACCACTAGATAGGATCACCCGACGTTTAGGTAGACGTAACAGTGACAATTCCTCCTCTATACAAAACCAACAACAAGACATGACTTCCCTTAACACTGCATCATTCACTCCTCCTCTCCCAAACCATTCAACACCCAACCAGACTCTCTATAGTACCAGCTCATTCTCCATAACACCAATCACCATCCCCAATAGATCATCCATCCTCACACCCAATTCTACCACCAAAACCACACTCGACTCTATCACTCATAAAAAACCGTCTTCATCCGCACCCTAATCATCAACTTCCGCAGTATCAACAACAAAAGAGCCGCCTTTCACCAAGCCCTCCAGACTTATGACCCCGACATTATTATAGGGACAGAGACCTGGCTCACACCTGATATCCAGGACAGTGAAATCTTCCCGACGGACAGTCCCTATAATATGACCCTACACAGGAAGGACAGAATAGACGATAAACATGGTGGAGTCCTAATTGCAACAAAGCCAGGACTAGTTGCGATCCCAGCCACCGAACTAAACGCGGACTCTGAAATTATATGGACTAAAATACAGATACAGGGCTGCAGGACACTCATTGTAGGATCATTTTACCGTCCCCCAAATTCTAACTTAGAATACCTGCAGACCCTTGACGATTGCTTATCTAAAATTGACCCCTCCAAAAATTTATGATTGGCTGGTGACTTTAACCTTCCATACATAAACTGGACAGCACAGGCGACATTAGACAATTCCACCCATGAAGGCGACTTATTATCACAGACTGATAGGAAACTCTTACATGAAAACTTTATTGACATCATTAAAACCCACTCACTTACCCAAACAGTACTCGAACCAACACGCACACAAGTCAATGTAGAAAGACATAACCCTAACATAAAACACAAGGTCACATCAAACATATTAGACTTATTTCTCACAAACAACATTTCCTTAATTACACGGACACGAGTACTACTTGGTCTTAGTGACCATGAGATGGTACTCATTGATGCAAACATCAAGCCAACAACACAAAAACAATTACCCAGGACAATTTACATGTACAACAGAGCTGACATGGGTGGCATTACCCAAGCCTTAGTTGAATTTTGTGACTCGTTCCTTGACTCAGACCCAATGGCCAGTTCTGTGGAAACAAACTGGACCAGACTTCGTGACATTATACGTGGCACAATGGACAAGCACATATCCATGAAAACTGTCACACATAACCGGTCATTACCATGGTACAATAGACAATTAAAAAGATTTACGCAGAAACAAGGTAAATACATACAATAGAGCAAAACGATACAACGATACAGAACACTGGTTAGAATATAAAAATATACAGAAAATACTACAGAAAGAAACTAAACAAGCAGAAACTCAATACACATCCACTTTCCTCACAGACAACACACAAAACCACAAACAATTATTCGGCTTTTTTAAAGCACGCAAACAAGACTCGACCGGTATCACAACATTATTACACAACAATTCCTTGGTTACACACCCACAAGACAAAGCCAACGCCCTTAACAAACAATTCCAGTCCGTTTTTACCCATTAACATGAACACTTACCAGACATGCCAACACCGTCACACCCACCTATCCCTCCCATTCATATAAACACCCATGGAATCGAGAAACTTTTATCTGAAGTAGACATACACAAAGCAACTGGACCAGACAATATACCCTACATGATATTGAGGACTAACGTTAACGTTCTTGCCCCTGTCCTGCACGTTATATTCTCACAGACTTTACAGACCGGTGAACTCCCTCAAGACTGGCTTTTGGCAAATGTGATCCCAATTTTTAAATCCGGAGACAGAACCGTTCCCATTAATTATAGACCAATTTCTCTTACCTCAGTCCCCTGTAAAATTTTAGAACATATAAATCATAGACATATAATGGACCATTTTGATAGGCAAAATATACTGACTGACAATCAACATGGTTTTCGGCCAAAACGCTCGTATGAGACGCAGCTACTGGTAACTACTCATGACATATTGCAGTCCCTCAATGACACAAAAATTAGACAAGTTGACGCCATAGTACTAGACTTTGCCAAAACCTTCGACAAAGTCCCTCACCAAAGAAGTTTTTTTTTTTTTTTAATTGATTGTGCCGTAGTGTCAATCAAGAGGCATGCAACTATATCTACAAGTAGACAGAATCAATGTGAGAGAGTTTGGAAGATGGCTGGTTAATTACCCGTGGGTGGAGGTACTGACTGAAGAGGACGTCACCATCAAGTGGGAAAAGTACAACTCAAGTATCACCACAGCATACCATAAGTTCTTCCCACTAAAGAGAGCCGTGACTCACCCATCAGACGCCCCGTGGATCACCCCCAGGATAAAAAGGCTACTCCAGGACCGCAACAAAGCCTTCTACGTCGACCACAACAGGTACAAACAGCTAAGAAACAAAGTAATTCAGGAGACTAAGAAAGCTAAAAGGTCACACTACCCCACCAAAGTCCATCACCTGAGACAAACTAATTCCAGTCAATGGTTCAATAAAGTTAAGAACCTCTGTGGGCTTGGCAAGGGATCACCATCAATCCCTTGTGTCTCTCACATCCCTAGCCAGGAGGCATGTGAGACAATTAACAACCACTTTGCCACAATCTGCCAGTCACTCCCAAAACTTGACAGCACCAGACTACCTGCCTACCTTCCCTCCCCAGCCCACCCTACTTTGGTTCACCCTTATGAGGTTATGAAGAAATTAGCCAGCCTGAGATCAAATCGCTCCATAACACCAGTGGACCTTCCAGTTAAGCTCTACAAAGAATTCGCTGTGGAGCTTGCCATACCACTGTGCTCTATTATAAATGCATCTTTGAAGCAGAGCAGGTGTCCCCCCGACTGGAAAACCTCATATGTGACCCCAATTCCCAAGTGCCCCTCTCCAAAGACCCTCAGTGAACTAAGACCAGTGGCAATCACACCAATACCCAGCCTAATCTGTGAGGACTTTGTCTTTACCTGGGCCTACACACAGATTAGCCACCTGATTGATCCCAGGCAATTTGGCAATGTCAAGGGCTCCTCCACCACCCACTGCCTGATCAGTCTCCTTAACTTCATTTACACCAACATCGAGAGAAGGAAAACCTCAGTAGCCCTCACCTTCATAGACTTTAGAAAAGCTTTTGACCTTGTTGACCATACGGTTATCATCAACAAGGTCATCAATCTTGGCCTCCACCCTTCCTTGGTTGAGTGGCTAGCTGACTTCCTCAGTGACAGGAGGCAGGCAGTGAGGTACCAAGGTTCAGTATCCTCACACCAACCACTGACATGTGGGGTCCCCCAGGGAACAAGGGTCGGCCCCCTCTTGTTCCTCACCCTCATTAATGATGCCCTACAGGACACCCCACATAGGTGGAAATATGTGGACGACTCCACCATAGGCATCATGGTGGACAACACTTCTCCCACCCATGACTACAACACCCTACAAGACACCCTCAACAACCTTCAGGACTGGACCAAAGTAAATAATGTCACTATCAATCAAGACAAGACTGTGGTGATGCATGTCAACACTGCAACCACAGAGGTCCAACCACCAGCTGTCACCCTTGGCCAGCACAACATCAAAGTAGTGGACTGCAGTAAATTGCTGGGAGTTGTGATTGACAACAAGCTGACCTGGGATAAACACGTGGCTACTGTGGTGAAGACAGCATCCTATAAGCTGTATATGTTGAGGCAGCTCAGATCACTGGGGATGCAACAAGCCGAACTGGGGAGTATATACAACATCTTTATCCTCCCCAAGTTTACCTATTGTTCCCCAGCTTGGGCCTGCTCCCTCACGTTAACACAACAGCGTCGACTGGAGAGAGTGCAAAAGAGGGCCTGTAGGATTATCCTAGGACTTGAATACACGGGCTACGAAACCGCCCTCACCACCCTAGGGATGCTACCTCTCTCCAAACACCACCTCAATATCACCAGCCAGTTTGCTCAAAAATTACTGGTCCACCCCCGCCACCGAGACCTACTACCACCAGACGCTCCAAGACCAACACGGACAACAAGACGATATAACAAACTACAACCTATCAGGGCCAGAACGGAGAGATATAAGAAGAGCCCCATCCCTACTATGACTAACATTATAAATAACATGTAAACACACACACACACACACACACACACACACACGATAATCCAGCCTACCCCTTTCCTACCTGACATCCAGTAATCCTCACCAGACCTCACACCTACAGTCCCCCACTCCCAGATTCCACTATCACACACACACACACACACACACACACACACACACACTCTCTAGCTTATGTATATACTATTTATTATGCTCATCATTATCATGCTCATCCCCATAATGTATTGTAACTATGTATATTTTCAGCCCTATGGCTGCCAAACCAATCAATAAACCGTTTATTATTATTATTATTATTATTATTACATATCTTGATAACATAGCAGAATGAAGTACAGCTCCGGACAGATCAATGGACCACACTTCTTCCACCATCGACTTGGTATGTGCCCCAGCAGATATGGTATCACTGACAGGTGGAGGGGGGAGTGGAGAAATGTGGGCTGAGTTATATAGGGGGGGTAATGTGGGAGTGTTTTTTACCACGTAGCGTTACCAATGTTGAGCCATCCAGAAATTTGAATCCCGAATCACTTGTGATCATGGATGTGAACCACTCACTTGAAAGTGGTAGGAGAGGAGGGATTGGGTTGGGGAGAGGGGGTAAAGTTCGCCAGTGATCGAGATGGAAATAATTATTGGATCAAGTAGCTAAAGATTATAAACGAACAAAGCCGACTGTCGCCTTTATTATGTTTTCTTCCGTAATCTAAATTAAACTCTGATGCTAAGTTCTTTATTATTTTAAATTAATCCAGATTTAACTAATACAATTAACACGACAAAGTTTTTGATGACTAATATATCAAGCCATGCACCACCTACTCAGTGTTGAAGTAAATTTCAAGTAGCCTAAATCCTTTATCATTACCCTGTATCATTCACGACATTTTCTAAGAAACGTTTATTGTGTAACTGGTTACCAAAGGATAATAGTTATAGTGTAAGATGTTAATTACCCAATAACTACTCCATCTGTTCTTCCTCACCCCGTCCTCCCTTATTCAATTCGCTGTTTCCTCTCCCTCCATCCCAGCATTCCTTACTCTCCATCTTACCACCACCACCATCATTCTGTGTGTTGCTGCATAATCTGTTAATGCGCAAACAAGACCACAATAGAAATAAAAGTAATATTTGGTATGCAAATACAATCCGATATATATGACGAATATATTTATTACCGTTATTTATTTATTTGAGGTCAACATCTAGGCCAGCCATTCAGACGCCAGTGTTAGTGAACCAATCACAAGATTTAGAGGATATTGTGTCAGCTGTAATGTTATTATTAATTAAAACAGGGAAACTTGAAATAAGACATTTATTGGTTATTGTTTACATGACTTTGTCGTTTTGAAAGCTCCACAAGTCCTCGTCACGAAGCATTCAAACCCATAATCCAACTGGGACAGTAGGCACCACACTGTAAATTATAAATACATTGATGTCATACAATTATAATAACTGTTAACTTATTATAACCTGAACTCTTTACTTCGACCTCACGTTTGCATTAAGCATGTGTAATGTTTGTTTTGTTTTCATATTATTATTATAAGCACCTATATATGTATTGCTTTAAACCCTTAGCCACGATGAGATACAGTGTATACACTATTTATATACACTTCTATGAACACTTTAAGGCTTGAAATACTGTAGATTACATATTTCATTTTATTACTCATCAATTTGTTGCTAGTATCGTGTCCAACCACCCTTCTTCTCAATGACTGCCACCTGTCGCTCGGGCATTGAGGCACCATACCTCCTCACTATATCGGGTTTTCCCCGAAAAATCTCCCGCTGTGTTCTGTAACAACTCTGCTGTGGTTCTCTGTCGTTCTGGTTCCCACGTGTTAACGATAAAACCCCATACATTTTCTAAAAGGTTGATATCGTAGTCTTAACTAGACAAATCTATCACCTGCAAATGATCATTAGCAGCAAACCATTTTTGAACTTTCCTCGCCATATGGATAGGGCATCGGTCGTGTATAGGACAGATAAGGGTGAGTAGTTGAAAAGGAATTAAAAATATTAAGAATATCTGCTTCATTATATTGCATTTGATCGATCCATTAAATAAAGACACTGTCTATTGTTAACAAATATTGGAGCCGAGATAATCCCTTTTCTGTCTTCAGCTCTCCCTGTATTCTTTTCACCCCTCATGCTGGCAGTCCCCCTCTTTATCACCTTTTCTCGCCGTAAAATGAATAAACTTCAACCTATATTTTTCAAGTAACTGGCAACCTCACACAACCTCCTTTCCCCTATCCTCTCTCTCTCACGTCCCCTTCCTTCCTTGCCTTCTATAGTATTCGTTATCTTTTCTTTTTTCATAATTTTAACATTCTCATTCGTTCTTTGAAAGTTTTAATGACATAGGGCCTTTCTCCCTCATCACCTTCAAACTTATGAAAGCGAAAGGATATGATAATAGTTATATAGAACAAAAGTGTTGGTAGATACGCATTGTTGCCTGCATAATCCCACCCACAGCATTTCGCCTTCTTAAAACAGAAGGACTATAGGTTTCATGTATTGCCATTTGCCAGTATGATGCTAGTTAGAATTATGGGCATTTGTTATCAAAATCTATATGTAGATATATCAACTTACTGTGCAGAACATGTGACACAATATGGACCACAAGGACAGTAACGCTAGTCAACGTAATACTCATGAATCTCTCTATATGCTACTGAAAACAATGTTTTATGCTCAACTACAAAATTATGTTCTCAGAATGATATTGATAACCAAATATAATGAAAACAATATAAATAAATTAACATTTATTGCACAACAAAGATGAAACTGCCTTGATGTTACTGATTCAAGGGAGTAACCAGCTCACACTATATATATATATATATATATATATATATATATATATATATATATATATATATATATATATATATATATATATATATATATATATATATATATATATATATATATATATATATATATATATATATATATATATATATATATATATATATATATATATATATGACGGTGTGCAATCTTTCAACATGTTTTCTATACGGTGTTGGCTTGATAGGACAAGCTACTTCCACAGGGCTTCAAATTACATAAGCTTACAATATTGATGCATATTACAATACCAGCTATGTCTTAACTCCGTCGACTTGGATGTCATATTGTAGAGTTTAAGGAAATATCAGGGATGACGACGGTGATAATTATCTCAAGCCAGTGAGATGAAAAGATGAATTTACTCTACTGTGTTCATGGCAGGAAACCTAACCGCTGTGTATAGTGTCACGTGACACAAGTTTATTTTCGAACTACTTTATTTTTGTGTTTTCTTCGCTACAGTTAAAATTATATAGTTCACAGATTTGACAAATAATACTCATGTCAGTACGGCACCGTCTCAGTTGACGGAGAGGAACTATGTGATTCGGTACTTTCAGATTCATTCATTTCAACACTTATTAAAGTTGCAGGGTTTTAGTTCAGGTATCTGTCTTACGACACTCCCCTGAACGTCAGCCAGGCAAGCCCAACTCCCCACCATGGTGCCCAGCCAGGGCAGTAACCCCCCAGTAAACAGTTTGTAACTCTCGGGCCTGGGCGAGGCTCGATCTGCCGACCTCACGGATGCAAGGCAGGCGCGTTACCACCGTACTAGCCAGGGGCTAGTACCCAATATGGTACTGTTGGTCTGTCCTGAGTAACAATGTTTACTGTAATCCATATAAAATACAACTGAACCACTGTCGTTTCTCGTTGATGTATAAATATCTGATGTATTTATGGTGTAATTCTTACCTCATCAATTCATGTCTGAGTTTCGGGAAGTGGGGGCAAGAGGTGGGAAGTTAAGAGGATGATGTCTGCTAAATTGGAGCTCTATGCATCCTCCAAACTTTGCCTCGAAACTGATCCCTCATAAGAAACACCAAGGTCGTCTGCTTCCTGGCATAGTCTGGAGTATTCATGGAACTTCAATTTAACACGAAGATATAGTGTTCCCTTAAATGTATAGCCTACTGTGGTTTGAAATTAGTTCGCTTAACAAATACCCTACCGTCACACCAAGATTTACTCTATTTGGATATATTATCTTTACGAAATTATATTTATCTTGTAATATAGACGATAAGGATATCTCTCTACCCATTTATCAATTCAACTCATAACCTACCGAAATGTTCCGGAACGCAATAACGCTGACATGCATATGTATAAAATTATTGTCATTAAGCTGGGTCTAGAATTATTACTATTCATTAGTACTATCTTCAAGTAGAGTAAATTCATCTTTTCATCTCACTGGCTTAAGATAATTATCACCGTCGTCATCCCTGATATTTCCTTAAACTCTACAATATGACATCCAAGTCGACGGAGTTAAGATATAGCTGGTATTGTAATATGCATCAATATTGTAAGCTTATGTAATTTGAAGCCCTGTGGAAGTAGCTTGTCCTATCAAGCCAACACCGTATAGAAAACATGTTGAAAGATTGCACACCGTCATATATATATATATATATATATATATATATATATATATATAGTGTGAGCTGGTTACTCCCTTGAAACAGTAGTATCAAGACAGTTTCATCTTTGTTGTGCAATAAATGTTAATTTGTTTATATGGTTTTCATTATATTTGGTTATCAATATCATTCTGAGAACATAATTTTGTAGTTGAGCATAAAACATTGTTTTCAGTAGTATATAGAGAGATTCATGAGAATTACGCTGACTAGCATTACTGTCCTTGTGGTCCATATTGTGTCACATGTTCTGCACACCATATTGTGTTACATGTTCTACGTAAGTAAAAGTAAGTTAATATATCTACATATAGATTTTGATAACAAATGCCCATAATTCTAACTAGCATCATACTGGCAAATGGCAATACATGAAACCTATAGTCCTTCTGTTTTAAGAAGGCGAAATGCTGTGGGTGGGATTATGCAGGCAACAATGCGTATCTACCAACACTTTTGTTCTACATAACTATTATCATATCCTTTCGCTTTCATAAGTTTGAAGGTGATGAGGGAGAAAGGCCCTATGTCATTAAAACTTTCAAAGAACGAATGAGAATGTTAAAATTATAAAAAAGAAAAGATAACGAATACTATAGAAGGCAAGGAAGGAAGGGGACGTGAGAGAGAGAAGATAGGGGAGAGGAGGTTGTGTGAGGTTGCCAGTTACTTGAAAAATATAGGTTGAAGTTTATTCATTTTACGGCGAGAAAAGGTGATAAAGAGGGGGACTGCCAGCATGAGGGGTGAAAAGAATACAGGGAGAGCTGAAGACAGAAAAGGGATTATCTCAGCTCCAATATTTGTTTATAATAGACAGTGTCTTTATTTAATGGATCGATCAAATGCAATATAATGAAGCAGATATTCTAAATGTTTTTAATTTCTTTTCAACTACTTACCCTTATCTGTCCGATACACGACCGATGCCCTATCCATATGGCGAGAAAAATTCAAGAATGGTTTGCTGCTCATGATTATTTGCAGGTGATAGATTTGTTTAGTTAAGACTACGATATCAACCCTTTAGAAAATGTATGGGGTTTTATCGTTAATACGTGGGAGCCGGAACGACAGAGAACCACAGCACACCAGAACACAGCGGGAGATTTTTCGGGGAAAACCCGATATAGTGAGGAGGCATGGAGCCTCAATGCCCGAGTCATTGAGAAGGAGGGTGGTTGGACACGATACTAGCAACAAATTGATGAGTAATAAAATGAAATATGTAATCTACAGTATTTCAAGCCTTAATGTGTTCATAGAAGTGTATATAAATAGTGTATACACTGTATCTCATCGTGGCTAAGGGTTTAAAGCAATACATATATAGGTGCTTATAATAATAATATGAAAACAAAACAAACATTACACATGCTTAATGCAAACGTGAGGTCGAAGTAAAAAGTTCAGGTTATAATAAATTAACAGTTATTATAATTGTATGACACCAACGTGTTTATCATTTACAGTGTGGTGTCTACAGACCCAGTTGGATTATGAGTTTGCATGCTTCGTGACGAGGACTTGTGGAGCTTTCACAAACAGACAAAGTCATGTAAACAATAACCAATAAATGTCTTATTTCAAGTTTCCCTGTTTTAATTAATAATAACATTACAGCTGACACAATATCCTCTAAATCTTGTGATTGGTTCACTAACACTGGCGTCTGAATGGCTGGCCTAGATGTTGACCTCAAATAAATAAATAACGGTAATAAATATATTCGTCATATATATCGGATTGTATTTGCATACCAAATATTACTTTTATTTCTATTGTGGTCTTGTTTGCGCATTAACAGATTATGCAGCAACACACAGAATGATGGTGGTGGTGGTAAGATGGAGAGTAAGGAATGCTGGGATGGAGGGAGAGGAAACAGCGAATTGAATAAGGGAGGACGGGGTGAGGAAGAACAGATGGAGTAGTTATTGGGTAATTAACATCTTACACTATAACTATTATCCTTTGGTAACCAGTTACACAATAATCGTTTCTTAGAAAATGTCGTGAATGATACAGGGTAATGATAAAGGATTTAGGCTACTTGAAATTTACTTCAACACTGAGTAGGTGGTGCATGGCTTGATATATTAGTCATCAAAAACTGGTGTCGTGTTAATTGTATTAGTTAAATCTGAATTAGTTTAAAATAATAAAGAATATACCATGGAAATTAGCATAAGAGTTTAATTTAGATTACAGAAGAAAAAAACATAATAAAGGCGACAGTCGGCTTTGTTCGTTTATAATCTTTAGCTACTTCATCCAATAATTCTCTCCATCTCGATCACTGGTGAACTTTACCCCCTCTCCCCATCCCAACCCCTCCTCTCCTACCACCTTCAAGTGAGTGGTTCACATCCATGATCTGTGTACAAGTGATTTGGGATTCAAATTTCTGGATGGCTCAACATTGGTAACGCTACGTGGTAAAGACTCCCACATTACCCCTCCTATATAACTCCGCCCACATTTCTCCCCTCCCCCCTCCATCTGTCAGTGATACCATAATTATCCGCTGAGGCACATACCAAGTCGATGGTGGAAGAAGTGTGGTCCATTGATCTGTCCGGACTTGTACAAGCACGCAGACAAACAATTGCATTATGACCTACTTAAATCCACCGAATCGAGGGTGGGGTACCAGAAGCTCCTCCAAAACCTGATGATTCAGCAGGTGTTGACAAACCACATCAAGTGGTAGGCCCTGGGGCAGTAAGTGTCGGACAGTGGGGCAGGCAAGGCAGTAGTGCTCTATGGTGTTAGCACGAGGCGCTCGACACAAGCGATACTCAGTGAAGGGAGGCTCACCCTGCATCCCAGCAAACTGCCATGGTGGCAGGTAGCCAAGCCTCAAACGATCAGAGACTACATGGTGCCTTCGAACCATGAGGCCTCGACGACGGTAGGAATACTTGTGACGGCAGACAGGAAGGAGAGCAGTGGAGCGGACTCTAGAGAGGTAACATGTCAGGGAGAGAGGACGTCCAACACCACGAGAAGGCATAATGCAGGCTTCCTTTGCGAGTCTGTCAACTGTAACATTTTGACATAAGTTTACATGGGATCGCCAAAGACTATTACACAAATGCCCATAATCCTATCCCTCATACATACCAGCTACACAACACCAACCTCAACATAGTCCCTTCCAACAAATACTTGGGTGTCCACATCTCAGTGGACATGAGGTGGAACACACACATAGGTAGCATCAGGGCCAAAGATATTAGGGTCCTGGGGTTCTTGCACAGGAACCTCAGTAGGTGTAACACAGACATCAAAATTATTGCATACAATACATTCGTTCGGCCACACTTAGAGTATTGCGACACCGTCTGGGACCCACACACTTACAATAATATAAATAAATTAGAGTCCATACAAAACAAAACTGCAAGATGGGCCCGACATGATTACAAACACGCTACATCAGTCTCTTTGCTTAAACAAGACACAAAACTAGACCCATTGGCAACACGAAGGCGTACACACAGACAACAGATGATAATCAATATCACAAACAAGTTAGTTGACATAGACAAAGACACATATCTATACCCTACAAGTATACGATCCACTAGAGCAGCCACAACTTAGAATACCATACATACCAGATATGCACCGATATATTTAGGCACTCATTCTTTACCCGCAACATCCAAGAGTGGAATCATCTCCCATCTCATATATTTAATAGTCCCACTCTTGACACTTTTAGAAATAGGATCACCAATCATTACCTCCCCAATCCTAATCCTCAACCCAATCCCTGACCCAATCCACACTCAACCTAACCCCCTTCCTAATCCTACCCTGGATCCCTAAATCCCCCGCACAACCCCCGCATGTTATGCTGCCCACGAGCAGCCCTCTGCGGGACCTCTAACTTGAACTTGAACTTGAACTAGGTGAGTCAGTCCTAATTAGCCGAGAGACACAGAGGACGGGTTACCCGTTTACCTAGCCAGTTGAGCAGTAACAATTATAAACTATATAAACATGTGATATATTTACAATATAATTTATGTATGCACACTACAAACTACATCATCACTACAGAGAATCAACAGAAAATAAAAGTCTAATATATATTTTGTAACAATTTCTCATCACTACACTGAAAAATCTAAAATCTGTTATTTCTGTTTGTATATTTTATGTTCAATAATATTTTAGTAATAGAAATGTAACCGAACACTGATAAACTTACTGACAAGCTTGGTCTCGAGGTTGTGATAGCTAGGAATATCAAAACCTTTAGTCAAACTTATTGCTTCATTAACCAGTGTGTGCTTTGCATTAAATCAAACTTTCTTCTCCTACACATATGCTCTACTGCCAGCAAAATCTGATATGTTTTATCTGACAGAGCAATCAGTGCTCCCTCTTGGTACTCTGACAGCAAAGTGAGAACTGCTGACTTATTACTTATGAGCTCTCTGATGGGATGATGCTATAACATCTCCCAAATATTCGCCACTGGTGGTCTCCGTGTTATGCTGTGAAGACAGTAGCTGATACAGTACCGTACTTTATCTAGGTTTTCTACGTAGCCATAATTAAGAAAACACACACATATGCAGGAATAGGAAATAAAACCACTCGAAAAGTAAACTTCATGCCCACACAAACATAGTAACATAAGACGGTAGTAAAGCACAAGAATTTTGTGTATAATACATAAACAGAAAACACATAGTATGTAGAAATATATGATACTTTCTTAATAGGATGAGTTAAACTATGCATTCACTTGACTGAATTGTAAAGAAATAACACCGTATGAAGTGCCATTATCGACAACTTATTACTACTAGCTGCTTCTTCAGGCCAAAATGCTGCGATAATCACTTGCACAAATTCATTCTCAATGTCCTAATGTTTATTAGTATATTCCTCTTTCATTTGACAGTTTATTATGAACATAGCAATATTCTTTCTTCAAACTGCATGATAACAAAGCAATGGCCTACCATGCATAACACTGAGTGCAAATGTGGCTTCCCCACCTCCAAACGATTGACTTTCGTCTTCCATACTTTTCATCTCTCAAGTTCTCTGTGCATTAGCTGGAAATCTAACATCTCGAATCCTTTTTCGGGTAGAGTTGTGCACTCGTATGCCGAACAATCCGTCATAATGTCTCCTCACACCAAGAAGCAGCGAAGAACTGACAAACTGAGTGGTTAATTCAAATTGTTACCACTAAGTTGGAAGCAAAGTAGCACCTGTAAGCCCAGCTACGCGACCAGTTATGTCGCTACTGAAAGGGCTTCCAAGAGTTGATAAAATCTTATCCTAGAATTTTGTCGATTTTACCCTAGATTGAGTGTTCTACCCTACATAAGTTTATATATTACCCCCTCCTCCCCCGAACACACAGGAAAAAATAAATGTATCGTAAATTAATGGGTATGTTATTTAAAAATATGCTGTTGTAGCAACATAGTTTGAAAAAAATATACTTCCTATGCTTTTCTATTTCATTTACCTACTGTAATAGGCTCAAATATGAAATGTAAATCCAATTACATTGCATGAATAAAAAATAAAGGGTTGTTTTTCTTATAAAAAACACAAAATATAATTTAGATATAGGCAGCTAGCAAAAATGTATACCCAATAGCCTATAGTTTTACATTTACATTCACATAGCAATTGTTTGAAAAATGCAATAATACAAAAGGCGTAAAAAGCACTCATGGTTATGCTTAGAATGTTCGTACATACGACATAATTATTTACTTATGGATGACTCTTGGTTACACCCCCACAATACCGAACGGGAACAGTTCAGAAGGAGAAGAAGGGGCGGAAAATTCTCATGATTATACGCAACATTCATCCTTACGAACTGTTTATGTAAGGATCAAAGTTACATGAGTTCCAGTAGGTTGGTACCCACTTCCCTGTCCCTGGCGCCCGGGTGCATTATTACGAACTGCATATCGAGTCGGCAGCCCGAGCCAATCACGATGCAAGGAGGGCTTGACAATGACGTCATGAAAAGTTTCTATGTACCAAATAAATATTCTCAATATTTTATGGCCACATGACTAATAGTATAATATAGAGAGTAGTTAGTGAAGAAGCATAATGGAAAATGTACACTCCTATATAATTTCTGAAGCGTGAAACTCGACACAAACTAGGCTACTCGTACTGAACAAATCCAAGAAAAGTGCCGAGAGCAAAATAAAGGACTCTACTTAACATTTGTTGACCTAACTAAGGCGCTCGACACTGTGAGCAGACAAGGCCTGTGGAAAATCTTGGAATGTCTCGGCTGTCCCCTAAAGTTCCTCAGGATGGTCATCCAGCTGCATGAAGGTCAGCATGGATAAGTAAGACTCAGCAATGACCTCTCAGAGCCCTTCACCATCGTTAACATACTGAAGCAAGGTTGTGTCATGGCACAGACTCTCTTCACCGTCTTCCTCAGCATGATGCTCAAGCAGGCCACTGAGGACATTGACGACAAAGACGCTATCTACATCCGCTATCACCTCGATGGCAGTCTTTTCAATCTCAGGCGATTACAGGCCCACACGAAGACCCTGGAGCAAATGATCCATAACCTTCTGTTCGTTGATGATGATGCCCTTGTCAGCCACACAAGAGCCATGCAGTGCTTGACATCCTACTTAGCAGAGGCTGCCCAGCATTTTGGGTCCGAGATAAGCTTGAGAAAGACGGAAGTCCTCCACCAGCCTGCACCTCAGCAAAAATACCACCCTCCCCACATCATCATTGGCGAGACCAAACTTAAACGAGTGGCCCCGTGGCGGAAGAGGTACCCCACGCCCGGCGACGAGCGCTCAGTCCACTCATCTGCCCGGTAGGTAGTATCTCTTGGCTCCTGGGGCCATAAACATTATATTAATGATATATGGATTACAAAAAGCCCAAATCTCTTCCTCGAGCATTGGTCAACCAGGTCCTTGAGACGTCACTCTCTGGTCGTAATGATATGCAGAAGTCTGCAAAATTGAGTAGGCCTAGCAGGTCGGGTGTTGTGGCAACGATTCCTGTAACAGTAACGACACATTAATGTTAACAAACGTACATGCATCCCTTTCATATGGTGCTATTCACTCAATTTTTAAGTGGTTTGAAGTGGTTCAACATATCCGAATTACTTATGACAGTGACTGTAAGTCTAATCGCTGCTATATTACTTTTAATACAAATGCTGCTACCAAAGCAGCATTTGAGACAAAAGATCCTCTGACTGTGGGGGATACTCACTGTAAGGTTCAGATGATGCGGTCCATCAATGTATAGACAGTGACCATGACTACTGCCCTAACATCTTTGATGGCTCTATAGAGAATGTCCCAAAGGAACGTCGGGTTCGTACACCATTTTGGTTTGTGGTTTACTACAGGGAGGGACGTGGTAACCTAATCCATGCTTCCCATTATCTGGAGAAAGAAATTGGAGTACTACCAATGGGCCACATAAAGAAATATGGTAAGGGCATTTTAATCAGAGCCAAAGATCTTACACAGGCCACGATGCTCATCAATCTTCCCTGTCCTTCTGATAGCATGTTTGAATCTATCAAACCACACTGAACATTTAATTATAGCAAGGGGCGTATATATAATGAAGACCTGTATGAATTTTTAGAAGAGAACATTCTTGCTATGTGCTCAGACAGTTTCCAACGAGTAACAAAGATGAAAGGCAGTAAAAATATGATCATCCTCACTTTCTATGGGTCGCATATCCTAGATCGCATTAACATTAACCCCACCTCTTTTGAGGTGAAGCCTTTCGTTGAGCGTCCCTTACAATGTTTCTGTTGTTATGAGATTGGTCATGGGAGGAGAAACCGCAACAACCGATCCCAGTGTGGTAATTGTTCTGCTCTTGACTCACATTTTACTTCTGGGTGTCTGTCAGAGAGTTACTGCAGGGATGCTCACCCCTTACGTTCTCACCAATGTAAGAGGTACCTCCTTGAACAGGATATCCTCCACTTGGCTACTACCCAATTCATCAGTATTGGCAGTGCCAGACGGCAACTCAACTTCAGGCGACAGGAAGATGGTGGTATGAAGACATATGCCTCCTCCCTTCGCCCTAAATTAGTTGCAGCACCCTCTCAAGAGGCAGCAGCTTTGTCCTCCAGTGAGAGCGTTTCTAATGTTACACTACATAATAGCTTCTCTGTTTTGGAATCCTTATCAGACATTCATTCTGGTGACCCTTCAACTGATGACAATTCACCGACAAAAAGTATCCATGTGGTAGAGGTTCACGCTGCCACACACTCTCCAAAAAGGAAACATAAGTCACCTAAACGGCCACAGAGAATCCTTCATGGTTCCTCTGAGGCACTTGACTCAATAGATGTTCCTCCTTTTAAGGCAACCATCTCTATGGACTCATCTTTAATTTCCTCTCAATTTCACCAGAATCGTTCTCGTGGCTCTGATGAATCTCTTGATTCAACAGGAGTTCCTCCTCGTAAGTTTTCTTCGGGACCATCAGAGGTGCGTGAATTTAATGTGGATGCCACAGATGTTGTGACTTCAAAAAATTTAGTTTCTCCTACGCTTGAACAACAAAGTGATTCTACCACCTGTATTATGGATGTTGATGTGTCTGCCTGTGTCAGTGATACCACTGCTGCACAGGACAATACCAATGTAAATGATTCTCAGAATATCCCTGCTCATATACCTTCATACATATCAGACAACATATCCATATCAGATGCTTCAGGGACTCGTGTAAGGGTCTCAATTACTGCCCCAAGTACTTCTCCTCGGGTTCGCTCTTCTTCTAGTGGCCCAGGATTCAACAAAACATATCGTTTGAGTAAACCCTCTGGTCGAGGTGGTAGTGGGATTTTTACTCTCCCTCAGCCTTCTTTTACTATTTTTAGCGATTCCTGTAGTGCCTCGCAAGCCTTGTACAATTTTAACTCTCCCCATCCCCTGGTGTTGGCCATCCTTGAGTGGCTTGTCCACCTGGGTCGTCGTGGCCGCTCAGTCACATTCTGTTGGGTCCCGGCCAATCTGGGTGTCGATGGCAATGAGCGGGCCGATGCCCTGGCTAAGGCTGCGGTCTCCAGTTCTCAGCCTCCTGCCAGGCATCATCCTGTCCCTGCAGTGGACTTTCGACCCTATATAGATGCTGCCGTTCGTTCCTGCTGGAAGGATAGATGGGACGCAGTCGGGGTAACAATCTCTGCGACATCCGCCAACGCCTTGGTTTGTGGAGCTACAGCGGACTTTCCCACCGGTGGGAGACTGCTCTTGTCTGTCTCCGCATTGGCCACACATTATTGACTTATGGCTTTTTAATGGACAGGATTCACCCACCCTGCTGTGATGATTGTCTGGTCCCTTTAACATTACGGCATATTATTGTTGAGTGTCCCAGTTTGGGGGACCTGCGTCATAGGCACATTTCCGAGTACCGGGTGGGTGACCGTTCATACAGTCTCTCCCGGGTGCTTGGGGAGGAGGCTTGTAGTGTGGGAAGGAACACCTTCTCCTATGAGGAGTAGGCTGGCCTCCTCCATAAATTGTGATTTTATTATATTTATGGTTTTTAGATGGTTTGATATTATTTAGTCTTGATTATTTTTTATATTTTAGTTAAGTTGACGCGTTCTTTTAGTAATGGTGAGCCTCCCTTCACTGATTGTCGCTTGTGTCGAATGCCTCGTGCTAATACTATAGAGCACTATTGATTGGCCTGCCCCACTGTCCGACGCTTGCTTGCCACTTGATATGGTTTGTAGACACCTGCTGAAGCATCAGATTTTTGAGGAACTTCTGGTATGCCACCCTCGTTTTGGTGGATTTAAGTAGGTCATAATATAAATATTTGTCTGTATGCTTGTGCTTCATTCTGTTATGAATTCATGATAAGTGTGTGTGTGAGTGCGTGCGTGTGTTTTTTGTGGTTGTAGTAATTTGATTCTCATGGGTTCTGCCTATATACTGTTACCAGATATTTCTGTTACCTGTGAAGTGTTACATAATTATATTATCGTGTTGATATCTCGCACTGTAAATAAATTGTACATTGGGAGTGTATTCTGTGTTTCGTCCATCTGTACCAGTCCTGTAGGCTTGAACTCTTTCAGGATCTGGTGACTTACTTGTGTTTGATTCTTGGAGTAGTAGTGTTGTTGTGGTTGATTATTAGGTAGCGTAGCAGACGTGGTGTTCAGGGATTAATGACTTCTCTGTTTTTTAATTGAGGCTTAATTTCTTAATACAATTATATCTATACACACAGGGAATTATATTGATGTGCCTTTGTCTGATATGGTATTGTGTCTCTCTTGGTGGAGACAAGTAGCCCTAGGGAGTCAGTCTAAGTATCCTATCTGTAAGTGTATGTCCTCTGTTTATATACATTTCCAAATAGTTGACAATAGTAACCCTTGCCTTATTTCCAGTTTGAAAAAGGGGAGGTCTAGTATTTAACTCCTCCTATATGTTTATCTCCTCCTTACTTGTGTAGCTCCGCCTCCATTTCCTCTCTCTCTCTCTGTCCCCTTCTCTTACCCTACTTTCTCTTTTATGAGGGAAGTACATATCCTGTATGTCCTGGACTTGGAGAGATTAATGGTGTAAGGTTGGTGTGAATGGTCTAAGGTGGATACAAGTAGTTTAATTATGTTTGGTTGGAGTGTGTGTGTATGTGTGTGTGTGTGTTCGACTACCAGCTGAGAAATCAGTGACCCATTTTCCTACTTCCTGTCCTTCTTCCTGTTTGTGATTGTACACAGCTTGAACTACCTGCCTCCTTCTTAATGGCTTTGAAGGAAGGTGTACACAATCATCTACTATGATAAAATAAATAGATATGTGAATAGTGGAGTAAGAAAATAATGAATATAAACAAGTAACATAAAAAAGTAACATAAGAAACTATTACATAAACAAATTAATAAAAATATATAAATATAGATTAAAAGTAATAAAAAAGAGATAGTTAATAGATAAATATGTGAGTATTGTACCTTGTGTGATGTTGGTGACGACGGAGAGTGAACCATTCTTATCATCGTTTTCATCTGGACTCCAACGGTACATCTTACAGCTCAAAAATTCACCCGAGCCCTCCAATCTAGAGGAGGTGAGATGGATGGATTACTGAAAAGGGCCCATTGAAAAGGCTATAATACATCCCCTCCTAAGTCATTTTCTCAGTCATTCCGACTCCTTGGCACGAGCAACCTCGCCCGAACCTCGGACTCTGGTACCCGAGAGGGGTTGTTGTAATTCTCAGTCTATGAAAGAAGCATCATGACATAGATAGTCTACATTTTACGACAGGAATACGGAATACTACTTCTCCTGTCAATATTAACACAAGTAGTATTAATAATAATATGGACTACATTAATAATAAAAATAAAACAAAGATAATGGAGAAGGATAGTATCACTCTTGTTCACCTGTGATAGACAATAAGAGAGTCTGTTACATTATTGTTCTCAAACCAAACAAAGAACAAGGCGATAGGAGAAACAGAGGAAGAAGATAAAATTTGACAGGGAGTAGCCTATACAAGCAAAAGAATAAAAGAAAATCGAGCATTAACGTAGTTTCCCTTCAATTTTGGTGTGTATAGTTTATTCATTAGGCAGCCAGAGACGCGAGCTGCTGTTGATGTTGTTGAAGCTCCTCAAACTGACTGGCCGAGCAATCACTTGCCCCTGAACCGGACTTTCCCACAGTGCCCTCAGATAGTGAATGTTGTGTTGTTGGCGAGTGTGGTTGCGTGCATTGCAGTCTGCCATAAAGTGTTTAACAGAATAGGTTGCTATGTTGCATCCTGGACAAGCAGCCGCAATGCCTCCATCCAGCTTCTTCTGATAAGTCAGAAGGGCGGGTAGTGACCACAAAACAGACTTGCCAGGTGGACTATGTCCTTACGGGGAAGGAAGTATTCAGATGGGTGGATGTCAGGAAGTCGTGTAAGCAACTGAGTGTTGTTTTTTAGTGTTTGGAAGGATTGGTGAGTGATTTGAGTAGGGAATATATCTGGAGACTGGATTGGGGAGGGCAGGGTATAAACAATTATAGTATTTGTGTATGGTATCGTGTACTGGGTGTTGTTTTGATGTTCTTTAGCATGTGTGGGTGTTCTGCCATATATTGTAGTGGGTGGATTGGGTTTGTGGAGGCTGCAGCAAGTGTTTGTGTGCCTTTCATATCAAGGTGGTCCTTGATCTTGAGGACTTTGGTTTCATGATATATGTGGTCTGTAGGTGTGGTGGCTGTGCAGCCTGTGATTATATTTAGGGTTCTATTCTGTATGGTCTGAAGGGTGTTGAAATGTGTCTCAGTGAGGTTTAAGGCGATGTGATTTGTCCTAATTTCGCTTTTTGATGGAACTCGGGGAATATGCGTACGGAGCGCCGGTGTTCAGTTGGCTGCAAAATGTACTGATCAGGAATACCACACTGTTTTCAAAATATAATTTTCGCTGAGGTTCGTATAAATTTGTAGTTCCCTGAGAGTGATAGAGAGAGAGAGAAAGTAGGAGGGAAAGACAGCAAGCACGAGAGAGAGATGAAAGGGTGTTATTGGGATCTGTAGCTTCAATATTAGTTGTCTAATCTTCCCCCTCTCTACACCAAAAAACTAAAGGCTTATTACTAATTCTGAATGTAATAATGATATTAACACTAATAATGATAATAATAATGATGATTACTTCGTTACGGGGACACCTAATAATAATAATACTGTATGTTGTGAGACCTGGGAATAGAGATGTTTTTCCATTGGGTGGGTGTGTATTGCGTGCCGTTGGGAAGGTAAACATCAGGAGAGGGTCGACACCAGTGAGGAGGAACAGCCATTTGAAACATCACCATAGAAGACTGTAATTAAGAGAGAGATAAATTAAATAAACATCCATACTTATTATTTACACACATGTACAAATACAATTGTATCCCTATACACACACACAATAGAAACCATAATGAAAAGAGATGCAGAGGAAACAATGATAGAAGAAATGAACAGGCTAAGGAAATAGGAAAAGGATGAAATGCGACCACTAAAAATAATTGTACTAAATAGTAACATGGTAGAAACTATATTGAAAAAGGCCAGGAAACTGAAGGACTCTGAAGAAGTAAACAGTATACAGATAGTCAGGAACACAGAGAAATATTTAAAGATAAAGTAGAAGAAGAAAAAAAGAATAGTGAAATAACTGAAGATGAAAGACATTTTTTCTACAGAGTGTAACGCTCCAATTTATTTCTACTTTAGTTATTCCTTTAAAATGTCGTTTTCTTCAGTGCTGGGATTTACGAGAGAAAATGGGATGTGGACATTTATGTACAGTTAAGAGAATTATAAATTGTGTTGTAATAGGAATACGTGTATAATTGATTTTTATAATTACCGATTTAGTTCTAATTATGATACTGAGTCATTATGCATTGATAGCAGTTGTTTGTTTTAAAGGTTAAGGAGGTGATAATATGAATATCGAGGGGGTGGGAAAGGCTTATACTCATGGAGGTATTTTGGAAGACGTTTGAATTGGGTACGCGAGTTGAAGAGAAATCTATAAAAGAAATCTAAAGTAAAATAACTCCCCTCTTGATTTTCATAGCGATTCAGTCCTTAAATCCTCACATTTCCTAAAATTTATGTTCAAAACAATTAAGTTCTAGTTACAAAGGTGTTCCAATAATGAGTTCGAAAGAAGTTGTCATATTTCATTATCTACTATATAAAACACTTTGTTTCTCTTCGTCTCCCGTGGTGAAAAGGTAATTCTACTGGATTATTACTACTACAAGTGTCTACAAGTGTTAATACAGGAGGTAGTTTTTTTTGTATAAACATTTAATATTGTTATTAATAGAGTCTCTCTTCGTCTCCCGTGGTGAAAAGCCATAAAAGCACAATCCCTTGAATAGCTAAAGTTCACTGGTGTACGAGGGTAATAATTTGAGATTGCTGGCAAATATAGAAAAATCATTAATTCCTAAAATATCAGATTTGTTGAGCCATATTTCTTTTCTTATTGATAATATCTATATATGTGTATGTATTGTTTTGTATTATTATTCAGTAAGTATAGGAATTATTTAGGAAGTGAAGTGTATATTTATTTTTGTTTGTTTAGTGCTGTCCCCTAGCGTAACGCGGGATTATCCCCGTTCTAGGGTCAGCGGGATTAGGATTGGGGATTGGGGATTGGGGGGGAAAGTATATATATATACAATATTGTTTTTTTTATTTATTTATATGTAAAAATAAACTAGTTAATAATTAGTTGAGTATTCTGTCACCGATACCGTATACTATACAAATAGACTGTGTTCCTACTTAGATTTTCTGACTTGATTTAAGACACTGATCGAACTCCCGTTAAAATAATTCTGGGTTGCTTACGCACGTGCTTGGGGTTACCATCCAGTGTGTGATAGCTTGGTTCCTCTGATCAACCTGTGGTTTGGTGGTGGCAGCGAATACTGACTAGGAACTGGACTTGCCTTTGTATGAATTTTTTTTATGGTATTCGCAAGGCAAGTTCAGTATTCAGTCCTTTTTTTTCCAGACCGGGTTAATCCAGTATAAGGATAGAGTATCATACACTGGTGTGTCATTTTTTTTTTTTTTTTTTGTAAAGGCCGTGCTTTTGTTTCCTCCTCCAGTAAAGTAAGGGGGATAAAAATAGCAGCGTTACATTGGTGGTAAAGTCATGGTCTAATGTACTGCAACCTGGTGAATAAAAGCGAGCTATTTGAGTTCATTTTATGAACCAAAATTGCACACACCAACAGCTATAGTTTCGGATCATTTTTCGAAGCCATCTCATTGGAAGGTGTTGCAGTACATTAGACCATGACTTTACTTAAGTGGGATAAATCAGACCCAGATAAAAAATGTTTTACGGAGATCCGTGGAATTGGGTCTGATGTTTAAAGTCGGAATTGTAGGATGCAGTCAAGTTCCTCGGGAACTGACGGTTGACGGAGCTCAGTTACTTATTTGTCGATTAAAGTAAATTAGTTGGGAAAATGAAAATTCGAATTATAACCGATAAAATATTAAAACATAATGCCACTCGAGCAGAAGCAGAAGTGGGTTGGTGGTGAAGGAGAAATCGAAACAGTGGATCATGAGATAAATAATGAAGCCAGATTCGAAAGGAAGGAATTAGAACTAATAGCTGAACAAATGACTAAAATCGCGATGACAGGACAAGATTTAGATCATTTAATCGCCATAAGAGGGCAATTTAATAACATAACGGAAAGAGTGAGTGAGTTAGAAAGGTCGGGAGAGACGCAGTTTGTTCGTGTCAGAGAGAGGGAAGTTACACCTCCATCCTCAATATTATTGAGGAGACCCGAGACCCTCCACATTGGCCCACCAAGCGCTGCTAGGTATTGTTCCGTTAACTGCTCCATCTCCATTAAATTCCCTGGCGTCCTCTCCTTCAGGAATATCCTCAGATCATAATGAGTCTTCCGTAAGAACTGTTCCCGTAACACTAGGTCTTGCAGTTTCTCGTAGTTTTTCATAATTCCAGAAATCTCTACCCATTGGTCAAAGTATAGTTTCATACGACACGAAAACTGGGCAACAGTCTCACTTTTGTCAGGACAGGTGTCCCGAAACATTTGGCGGTAACCCTCCTCCGTCAACATAAATCGCTGTAGTACGGCTTTCTTTACTACCTCATAGTCAGAGGCAGTATCCCTTTGTAGGCTCACGTACGCCTGTAATGCCTTACCGGTTAATAAGGAACCTAGATTGATGGCCCAATTATCTCTCTCCCACTTACGAGCGGTGCCGTACCTTTCAAATCGCTCGATATAAGAGTCAGTATCATCACACGTTTCATCGAATTTAGGTAACTTCACATGTAACACTGTATCTGTTGCAGGGGGTACTGTGTTACCACTTACACCAGAAGAACTTCGGTTTTCCTGTAACACCAGCTCACGTTCTTTGAGAGCTAATTCCCTTTCCTTTAGATCACGTTTCAGCTTTTCGTCTTCACGGTTTTCTGCTCGCCTTTCTCTTTCTGCTTGAAACAAATTATTCACAAAGCTTCTCAATGCTTCTCCCTCATAACCCAAGACGCTCACCAATTGACGTAGTCTCCTTAAGCACCTCGTATTCGGACATTGTGACGTTACCTTATCACCATTCACCACTGTCAGAATATGTCACTTCACCGTTGTCTCCCACCAGTGTTTCCTCACGTACACAGAGTCTTCCCGGGTCTGGGCACCATTTGTCAGGGATCGAACGGGGACTCTGGTTTGGTGTGGAAAACACACACAACTGCTGTACTTCTTTTCTTAGTTTTAATTAAAAAGATATAATTATATATACAGCACAGGTTATTCCACTTAATATATAACAGCAGCACACGGCCTTCTTAGTCAAGGGTGAGTAGAGACCACACAGGTCTGGTCCACGCAGGAACCTCAAAAGGGAGAGTAGAGACCACACAGGTCTGGTTCACGCAGGAACCTCTCACCAACTCACGTCCTTCTCCACCATCTATCCCTCATCACCTCGGCCACAGGGCCTCACTGACTCGTGACACCTCCGAGTCAATAATTATTTCACAAATGAACCCAACATATAGTCACAATAGATATCAACTACCGCAAACAAGTCTAGTGCGAAGCACTCGACCCTCGCAAGTACCAAAACAGTTCAACAGGTAGTTAATATCACAGAGACAATAATCAAACATAACAAAATATATCCAGCCTAACAATATAACATGACATTAAACTCAACCTCGTAATTAAACATATGTATGTATATATATATATACATATATATATACATGAATAAATAATAAAACATTTTCTGTCGTACCTATCTGACAACCAAGTTTTACCCACTAAAAAGTAAGCATGCCAAGGGAATTGTTGCTAGGCTCACCCAGTTTGTTACAGACTTTGGCGGACCTAGATCGGTGCTGTGTGACAACGCCAAGGAGTTTACTGGCCACGAGATGCGGACCTGGGCAGACCAGCAGGGGGTGGAGCTGTTTTTCTCCACGCCGTATCATCTACAGGCTAACGGGATGATCGAGAGGATGCACCGGACCCTGAAGAAGGTGTTGGCCCACTTGTGTGAGGGCTATCCACAACGTTGGCCTAACCTGCTGGCCGAGTGTCAAAAAGTAATGGATACAGCAGTACCAGGGTGACGCCGTATGTCGCATTCTTCGGAAGGCATCCACCACGCAACATCACAGCACCACTACCGACCATCACGTCTGACAACAACGACGCTGGGAGATTGAAGCGGCTGATACAAGAAGCCAGTACGGTATCTCTCTGGAGGTATCGGGCATTCGCCAATAGAAATAGGAAAAATGAAAAAGTAGAACTAGGAACATTAGTGTGGGTAAAACAGGAAACAATAATACCGGGTACCTGTGCCAAATTGAACCAAAAAAAAGTCATAAGGGATGGATTAACTTATATTTTAGAGGACCCATTTACAGGGAAAAACATCCAGAGGGCTGCAGAAAAAATTAAGCCCTATGTGAGCCACAGTGACCTAATAGTACAGTTAGGGGAAGACATTGAAAATAATGAACCAGATGATGATGAGGAGGATATTGTACTTCCTCCACGTCATCGACGACCTCCAAGAAGATTTCTGGAGGAAATATAGAAAATTGAGGTAAAAACCAAGGCAGAAAAAAAAAATACTTAGAAAAACAGTGAATGAAAATTAATAGAAAATAGGGTAAAAGTAGGAAAGTTACGTTGGATAATGTCATGTTTTACTATAACCTGAAGTCAACACAGGGCAACATTCATATACGAGCTAGGAACCCAGCTCTTTTTTTTTTTTTTTTTTTTTTTTTTTTTTTTTTTTTTTTTTTTTTTGAGTGTTAGAGGACACTTAATTTTAATGGGAAGAGAAGGATGGTGGGGAGTGAACACCCTACATTTCCATAGGGCTCTTCCAGTATACAGTCAGAACCTTTGTCAAGGCCCCTGTATCACTTACTGCATTCCAGGTTGTCATACCGTGCGGGATATGAGGTTTGAATGAAGGAGTGAATGGAAATAGGAATGATTGACTTGAATGTAAGTATATTCAGATCTTGTTTGGGACAATCGCGGAAGGGTTTAGTGACGGTAGAACCTTATCGAAGTTCTCCCGGAGTTATGGACTTGATTTAAGACACTGATCGAACCCCCGTTAAAATAATTCTGGGTTGCTTACGCACGTGCTTGGGGTTCAGGCTACGTTACCCATCCAGTGTGTGATAGCTTGGTTCCTCTGATCAACCTGTGGTTTGGTGGTGGCAGCGAATACTGACGAGGAACTGGACTTGCCTTTGTATGATTTTTTTTTATGGTATTCGCAAGGCAAGTTCAGTACTCAGTCCTTTTTTTTTCCAGACCGGGTTGATCCAGTATAAGGAAAGAGTTTCATACACTGGTATGTAATTTTTTTTTATTGTAAAGGCCGTGCTTTTGTTTCCTCCTCCAGTAAAGTAAGGGGGATAAGAAATTAAAAATAGTAGCGTTACATATATCGAAGCAGATTTTAATAAAAAATACTTATAAGTAACTTAAAAAATATATATAATATATTTATTTTTTCTTCAAATGGCTTTAACAAGTTAACATTCTGACTAGCAACAGACTGGCAAATGGCAATGCATGAAACCTATAGTCTTTCAGTTTTATGAAGGCGAAATGTTGTGGCTGGGATAATCCCGTCAATTATGTTAATCTGCCAACACATACATCTTTATATATAAAACAGTCTGTCTGTCTGTCTGTTTAGCCGCTATGCACAGCCGCATCGTTTCACCTAGAGTAATAATTTTTACATACATTTTATCTCTAAAACCTAGAGAGCGGCTTGGCCTTATATATATTTTTATTTCAATGATTAACCAATTAAAAACGACTTTTTTCCTTCCCCCCTCAGCTGACAAATGCTGGTAATATTTGTCATATTTCAACTTTCATGTAGGCAAAAACTGAAAACGGGAGCCTTCTAGTTGTACGCAAAAGCGTATAACAAGAGCATCAAAGTCTTCAATAAATAAAATAATATCTCCTGAAACAATCAAAGAAAATTGATAGAAAACCACATGCTCTCTCTTTCTATGTACAGTCTGTTACAGTTCCGACTGGGCCACCCAGTATCGAGAGATCGTAGATGTGGCAGCAGTGTGTGTGTGTGCTCGAAAATTATACGGATCGTCAACACTCTCCCTCTGTAGTGAACATAACTCTGCCTCACAGTTCATTCCATAGATGGCGCTGTGTAGTTGTGGAAGGAATGTGGTCTGCAGGGTTGAAGTTTCGGGAAAAAGATTTGCTCGTGCCAATGAGTCATGAGCTCTCAGGCAGAGTGGATGAGGAATGGTGATATGGAAATTTAGAACCTATATTACACAATGAGTAGGTGAAGCTAAGGTAAATTTATTCGTAGCCTGAACGGTGAATATTTCTTCTTAATGATTATCATGTTTGGCATGCAACATTGCTCAGCCGTTCTGACAGAGCTCACGTCTCGTTGCCACGATTGTTATCTTGTTTTTCTACCAACTAAGATCGGGCAGATAGGTTGTTTTCTTTGTCCATCATATTTTGGTAAGCATTGTTTGATGTTCACCTTTGATTTTGTATTTTATTTGTAAGTCACGTTACAGTGTATTACATGCATAGTAAAATTCCTTCATTACTAAATACTCCTTCTCACTCTCTCTCTCTCTCTCTCTCTCTCTCTCTCTCACTCTCGTAATATAAACGTTAAAGTCTACTGTAATCTCGCTCTCTCTCAAATGAACACTATCTTATATTATCCAGTCTCTTTATATATGAAATAGTATGGAGATTTAGGACCAATTCCACAGTTGTTCGTTGTAGTTTGTTAGCGCCCAAGCAATAGAATCTAAACTGTGTAATTACTTTTGACTGATTTATTGTATTAATCTTATAAGTAAAGTTTACAGATATTGTAATAATACTAGTGCTTGATAGTTTTGGTGAATAGTTATACTCAGCTTTTGGGAAATAACGAAGGCTTACGAGTGTGTTTGGGGAGGAATCTGACAAACAAAATGACTATGTGTAACCAGCCCTGACTCCTTCACATTCTACGTTAAACAAATAAGTGTCGAAATATGTGATCTTTTTGCCAATGATAGATTCTTCTTCACCTCCTTCTAACTTCTTCACTTTTCATATCCTGTTCTTTCTTCACCTTTCCCTCTTCTCCCTTTCTCCTTTAGACCCCGTATATAGAGGGGTATTGCCTGTAGTGATATGGGCAATACTTTAAGGGCTTGGGCGCCCCTTCGGCCCCAATCAATCTCTTTCAGTTATTCAACTGTCTTTTTTTTCTTTCTACTTCATTCCTGCTTGCTGTCCCATCTCTTCTATCACCTTCTTCTGGCGCTGTATGATCTCGATGTTGCAGTGCCAAAAATTAATTAATCAATCAATATGCCAATTAAAATCAACTGGCATTGATCGTTAAATTAACTGAGTTATGTTTGTTTAGAATCCACACCTGAATGGGGAAGAGGGATTACTCCTAGCGACCAAACGTGTGTTTAACCCCTAAAGGACCGGGCCCGGCATATGACGGGTTGCCGCTAAAGGACCGGGCCCGGCATATGCCGGATTGCTAAAATTTCCCGAGATTAAGGAATTTTCCCCAATTTTTTTTTACTCCAGACGTTGGCTACACTGGTTTATAGTAAGATGGGATGCTCAGACCATGGAGGTATAATCTAAGAGGAGGCGGCATGACGTCACAGAAGTGAAGCCAGTTTTCTATTGGTCGGCTGTCCTCCCTACCCCCCATTGACTCAAAACATTGAACAGCTGATCATGTCGGACCATCAATTTCACCAACATTCTTTGCCATTTTTTAAGATAATGCTGGCGTGTTCAGCATATGATTGTACCCAGAGAGACAGGAGTCTTTCTACTACATTTCATATGTATGTTAAGAAAGTCATATAGAAAAATATACGACAGAAATTGACAAATCAAAGAAGTGAATTTCATCACCTGCCTCGCACACCGCGACACGTACCCATGTCCTGTAGAATATTAATACTGTACACACAAAAACTGTAAAGCCAAGGCTATTATAGTGTTCTGATATTAACTATTAATGTATAACCTGACGTATATATAGCATTGACAGGGTTATAAAAGATAAACTGGCTCCATGGGGGGACCTATTTGTGCCTGTTAGGGTTGGCCTGAAGGATAACTCGAGTGTTGAGAGATTGTATTATGAATGTTTTAGCATATTTCATAATGTTTTAAAGATATTTAATTTATAATTGTGTTTACTATGTAGACTATTTGGTTGTTGAGAATTTAGGTGTAAGTTAAAAAAAAAACGTAGTCTAAGTTAAGCCAATGTGCGGAAAGAGTTTTTATAATTGTGAAATTACTGCCTGGGACTGATGAGTAAAATTAATGTTTCTGTGTAAATCAGAGTGAACTGAAACTGAGGAAGTGATGACACACTTTATGCAGTAACATGCAGCCATCATTGTAAGATTCCATGTGGCTTATAAGTGGTAACAAGACAACACACCTGAGTGTCAACTCAATTACATGACAGTTCTGGGTGTTACACTACACATCTCTTCACTACACATCACATATCTCCAGTAGGCCTACCATATACACATCTTCACTACCCTATTCACATCTTCAGTACACTATACACTTCTTCACTACACACACATCTCCATTACCTTAATTATACACATCATCACAACACACCACATCTTCACTACCTTATTACATATCTTCACTACATTATACACATCTTCACTACACTATGTAGGCTACATTTTCACTGCAGATCACACATCTTCACAGCACACTGAGGTGGCTACAACGCAAGGAAATTTAAGTGAAAAAAGATGTAGTTTGTTGACAGGCAGACAGTAAAATATTATTACTATCTGCTTGTCAACAAACTATAACTTTTGCTCACTTTCCTTCCTGTTGTAGGTATCTCGCAAGTAGCGAGGCATACCAGATTCACGTGTGGTCATCTGTACTTGTTGTTATTTCTCTGTAACGTTATAATATGGTCTGTGGGTTGGTGTGTAAGCTATCACCTTCTCTTTTACTATACATTTTGCATAAAATAAACTATTCATTCATTAATCAATTCATTCTTTCATTCATACTCTTAGGAAAAGTTTGCGAGAAGAGGTAATGCTCTAGCTGGAAACAGCGATATTTAATGGGTTTAAGTACTTTTGATAATATACAGAATTGGATAATTTTATGTAGTTATCATATATGGAACAAATTCAAGTCTCTTTCTGGCTATGATTATAGGATATATGAGAAAATAAGACCATAATTATAATGGGAGTAAGGCGGGCGAGGCAATGTTTTGAGTCAATGGGGGGTAGGGTAATAGGCTCCACCCCTTGCTTCACTTTGGGTGTACAGGACGAGCGGCTCATGCCGCCTCCTCTTAGATTATACCTCCATGGCTCAGACTGAGTACACACTGCCTTTTCTAGGGTAAAATTGAGGAATTATAGGTCTTGTTATGTCCGAGTGTGCTGGTGAGCGGCTTAGCTGACGAGCGCCTACCCCCATTTTTTACTACCTCGCCACGGTCAACGCACCCACCCAAACACTAACGCTCATCGTACGGCGACAGTACCTCATTCAACTCGTCGTAATTCTGTAACCATTAAACCTACAGACCTCTCATTGGTACCAATCGAAAGAGGAAGAGTTGCTCGTTCTCATGGTACTAAAATAATTCACTCGTTCTTTGTAGGTTAGGAGTACAGAGCATGCGAAAACAGGCTATTTTACGTGTTTTTCGCTCAACCCCCGGTCCTGGCGGGCACAATAATTTCACTACCCCCGGTCCTTTAGGGGTTAACCACCCAACGAGATTACCCCGATATTTGCTAATAAACCTTTTGTAGTGAAAAATAGTGTGTGCATAACAGTAGGTGTTTTATCCAAATTTGCACACCGTTCACATAACGATTGATTTATTCCAGAGATAACGGTGTGTGGCTGTAGTGAAGAGAAGGGCGAAGTCTAAGAAAGTAGCCTAGGTGGGCAAGGTGAAGTTCACTGGAAGGCACCGGTTGAGCACATGGATACGTAGGGTCATTATTTTAGCTAGTAATGTAGTTTGCCAGTCAGTATTTGATGCGTATGCCTTCGTATGTTATTTGAGCGGGTAACTGTCATATTATTTTCCGACTGTGATGTGCTGCTGTACTCTAACCAGTGGAGATAGAAGACTTTTGTTTGCATATTCTGGTGTGTAAAATAAAGCTCTACAAACCTATAAGAACAAAACTAACCTTAAAGTAACTTTAAAAATCAGGTTGTATTTGAGGTTGGGGGTGAAGGCTGTCGTAACGAATTGCGGTTTTTAGGGGTTAATGTTCCCTTAGGACGGTGATCTTAGCATATGCCATGTTTGTTTCATTCCATTCCATTCTGACTATGGACCACCAGCTGACATTCTATGGGCAAATGAGACAAATTACTAATTTTCATTGCGTGAGTGCCGAGTGGGAGGTGAACATTGTGTGCGATTTCTTGAATATAGAAGTGTTTATTTTGGGTCAAATTACTTACTGTGGCATAAGAGCCTCCTACTAAGTGAACAAGATGTGCAAATATACTGCAGTTGATGAAGTACTCATGATTTTGATAACTAAATGGAAAAAAGAGAACACATTTTCTGGTGGCTACCATTCGTCCACATCATACCAGGAAACGTGTTGATTTAGTATGTAGGCTATAGACTAATTTATTTCCTAGCATAGTTTGGATGATTGAGAAACTTTGAATTTGCCGACTTCAGAGTATGCTGAGATTTCTGACCACATTAATTCCTCTCTTACTGTCTACTTCTCTATTTATGTGAAGGTTGTAGTTATGGTAGTAGTGAATGTGGTGGTGATGATTCCCATTTAGATTATTTTCCAAACTTACCATTCCCTGTGTAATGTTTGTTGTTGTGGTAGGACAATGGTGGTAGTTGTAGTAGACCAATGCAGTGTCGGAACATACAAAATATATAATTATGGTAAGAAAATAGCATCTATTCAAGGATATAATTTAGAAATAATAACAAATTAACGCATTTTTAACCTATGTGATTTTCCTGTCTCTTATATTGTAATATAACTTGGTTATTAAAAATATGCTTATTAGTTAAGACTAGCACCAGACCACAAATTGATTTTGAAGTGGCGCCACCCTATAAACAAAAACAAAGAAAGAGAGAGAGAGAGAAAGCGAGTTTTAATATATTTTACACTGTTTTCTCAGAATAATTAATTAATGGTTATGGCAAAACAGATTCCAACCTGTCGTTAGACTGGAATGATAAAATGTATAAAGGCTAGGAGATAAACAAACTCTTTAATTTCATGATACAATTCAAACAAAAAATAAATACTCTTACTAAACCAGTGGATACATGGAAGAGGTTAAGAAACGCTACTTATATAGGTAAAAACATAAAATACGAAAGAAATTCGAACTCAATGAGAGGTATGAAAGTGACTAGGATAGAAGAGAGTGAGTAAGTATCAAGTTGGAGGATATTTTGAGGGAAGAGAGGTAGAGAGGGAGGAAGGAAACAAGAGAGAGGATGGAGGCCGTATGGCAGGAAGAGAGGGGAGGGAGGGAGCAGTGGAGAGGAAAGGGGTGATGGGATGAAGGAGGAGACCTAAAGGTGACGTCAAAGCAAATAGTTTGACTGAATGAAGGAATAGAAAACACAAATAATAGAATAACTCCACAATATTAGTAAATAGCTACAGTTATGTTTCGCCTCAATGAACCAGTAAGTGAAACATAATATATGAAAGAAATGTAACGAGGGGAAACAGAATGATATCGCAAATCTGGACATACGGGTCAGTGTTACCAGATTTGGTTGAGGCATATCAGAGGTGGGTACAAATACTTTTGGCCAATTTGCCTATGGGGGCTGAATTTATTCTCTGTTAATACTATCCATCCCCCATTGGGCTAGAATATAGATTGTTTTAGGATTTGATCAATTTCTAGTTGACTTGAGATATACCCACATGGAATAAAAATCCACGTGAGGTGTACTGCAACCGAAGGCTTTTATTTTTCCCTTTTATGATCACTACAGGTCTCATATAAGGTGCGGCTGTGGGATCAAAAACCTTCCCCCTAATCACCCTGGCGGTTGGAGGCCCCCAGACTCCCTAGTCTAGTAAGCTCTGGGTCTCATCTTCCTGGGATTTGCCTCGGTAGCCTAGACATAATTATACGGCCAGCCCCTCTTTAATTTTAATTTGATTTTTCACTGCGACCAGAGCGTACCGGGGGTCTGTGGGGCAGGAGCCATTCTGCACCGGGAGAATATCAATAGCTTGTGGCCATAGTACAAGTAAGCATGACTGAAAGGTATACAATGTCTGGCAGTTTAGATAATTTATAGTATGTGTGTGTATGGAGAGAGAGAGAGAGAGTTACATAGAGTTACATAGAATCACAGACCACAACAGACCTTACGGTCCACACGGGGTGATCTGATTAGAAGGTTACTGGTAGAGAATTAATTTCTCCCGAGTGATAGTCGTAGGTAAGGATAGCAAAGTAGAAGGCTCTCTCCCCACCCTCCAACCCCTCCGGCCTGAGCCGTACTGGAGAGAGAGAGAGAGAGAGAGAGAGAGAGAGAGAGAGAGAGAGAGAGAGAGAGAGAGAGAGAGAGAGAGAGAGAGAGAGAGAGAGAGAGAGAGAGAGAGAGAGAGAGAGAGAGAGAGAGAGAGAGAGAGAGAGAGAGAGAGAGAGAGTTACATAGAATCACAGACCACAACAGACCTTACGGTACACATGGGGTGATCTGATTAGAAGGTTACTGGTAGAGAATGAATTTCTCCCCAGTGATAGTCGTAGATAAGGATAGCAAAGTAGAAGGCTCTCTCCTCACTCTCAACTCCCTCCGGTGTAGACGTTTGAGAGCACTCCCCCTAAACAGGACTCCCGGAGTCTCTTGAAACTAGTTTTAAAGCACTCCCCAGTCAATTGAAACTGGTTTCATATGACTCTCCTTCAGGTTGAAATGACTCCCAGTATTGGATGCTCTAGAAAATATTTTATTTATGTTTTTTTTAGTCATCCAGCACTACAGACGAATAACTACATTAAAATGGGTACCTGCTTTATTTTCTAGGTACACTGACACCTCTACTACCTCTTCGCCATTCGGCCTGTGTATATGCCATGTGAGCTTCGGACCATACTTTGCCCACACATAAACATTAACATTAAACATGTTAGCTGCTGCTAATATTTCTGTTGTTGTTCCCCACACTTTATATTTACGCATTGATTCTGCTTGGATGTTTTCAGTGCAGGCAATAAAATCACAGATCAAGCTCCTAACAACGGCGTATTGGTCCTCTTCTCCAGTTATGGCGAATGATAATGCTCGGAAAAGACAATTTCCGTCACCTTCAATTTCTTTAGCAGTATGAGGTTCGCTGGTATTTTTGAAGGTTTTGTTTATTTTTCCGGATAGACCTGACTTTTTCTTGATTACGAGACGCCCACCAGAGTTGTTGCAGATCGCTAGCTGTATTGCAACTGTCAATGGAGAGAACTTGTAGGAAATCTCCTCTTGCTTGACCCCGACGATCTGAACATCTGGAGATGGCGTAACTGACGGAGCTTCTGGAATGTATTCCAAGAAGGGCTTCAAGTTGCATCCGTTTACTTTCGTCTTGAGGGTGACTTTCGTGGATGCATTAATGAGACAATAGAGCCCTTTCTCGCCAACTTGAGCTACCTCGTATGGACCATCCCATGGATCAGTTTGCTTCCCTCCTTTTCTGTCAGCTCTGTGAAGGTTGTAACGCAACACCTTGTCACCCACGATAAAAGTCTTTTGCTTGTACCGCCTCTTTGCAAAATTAGCTTGCTGTTTTGCCTGAGCTTGCTCAATGTTTGCATCAGCTTTCTTGAAGACAACATCCTGCTGTCACCAGCTCCTCGGTGACTGGCCAGCACAATGTCGAGCTGGTATTGTCGATCCTTAATGACCCGAAGAAAGCGAACTTCTGCAATCATAGGTCACCAAAATAAATTTAAATTTATTCTTGTAAGGTTCGGGAAGGGCTGGACCTTATTTTTTTCAAGAGTAAACTCAACATGATTGGACCCCTAAGTTTTAGTTAGGGTTTTTTAATGGTATTAATGTCACGTTAAAATATATATACGAGTATACATACGTCTTAATTAGAAACAATTACCACTAAACTACAGAAAAGTATTACAATAAATTCGAACTATTACTTAATTCCCCATATTGCTTTTCGTTTCTACACAGACTACTCACCAGTCATATCTCTCCTGTTTGGCTTATGGACAAATTTTAGACACTCGTCTTGTATAACGAATACGCGACATTTACTCCGAAAATTTGGTTTTTTCCCCTTATCATTTACAACATGCACTGGATACTTATTTGTCCGCAAAAACTCTTCCACCTCGTCCATCTCAGTAGCGAACTCCATGGTAGCACTAGACACACTGACAACAATCTAAAACGCTTCATTTCAAACTAGTTTCATGCGACTGTGGAGTCATTCTAAACTAGGTTCATTTGACTGTGGAGTCATTTCAAACGGGTGGGGAGTCATCTGAGACTAGTTTCAAGTGACGGGGAGTTAACTGAACCTAGTTTCATCTGACTGAGGGAGTCTTCTGAAACAGGGAGTACTTTGAAACTGTTATACTGGCCTGAGCCGTACAGGAAATAAAGTCAGGAGTCAGAACCTTGTGGAGTTGGCAGAAAAAACTCCACAAGGAAATTTTATAGGAAAGATAGAAAGTAGTTGAAATTTGGCTAACTTGCCACCTGTAATGGGCAAAAATTATTCATTAGTAAACATCCTAAGTCGGGAATTAGACGCAAAGTGTTTATCTATATGACGTTTGAAGCTATCTACGGTATTTCAGTCTATTACGTTACGGGGAAGCCCATTCACTAAAGCGCCGACTCGGTTAAAAAAGAAATTCTTGGATTCGTGTGAATTAAAAGATTTTGCAGCCGTTACCTCTCGTGTAGTTTGATTGGTCGATAGTGAAATATTTGCTGCAGTCCATATTATCTATGCCTTTGATTATTTTGAATACCTGGATTAAGTCGCCTCTCAATCTACGTTGTGGTAATGGGAATAGATTTAAATACTTTAGCTGCTCCTCATAAGTTTTGTTTCTTAGACTCCAAGTTTGCTATACTTTTCTGGTAGTACGGGCACTAGGCTTGGACACAGTCTTCCATAAGGGGACGGACCAAGGAATTATACAAAGTGAGGATTGTGTCTTTAAACTTATACTCGAATGTTCTGCCAATAAAGCCGATAGTTTTATTTGCTTTCTTAATTACTTTCGTACACTGCTGACTGGGTTTTAGGTTACTTGATATTGTTGCCCCTAAGTCCACCTTGATCCATGCTTTTAAGTTGATTACCATTTAACGAGTAGTTTGCTGTTACGTTACGATGTCCGATGTGGAGCACTTACATTTATCTGCAATGAAGGAAATTTGCCTAGTTTTCGCCCAGATATATTATATATATATATATGAGAGAGAGAGAGAGAGAGAGAGAGAGAGAGACGTTAGTATCCGAAGGGGCGCCAAAATTGAAGCCAGTACCCATGCATCTGCGTGGGACTATAATAATAATAATAATAATAATAATAATAATAACAGAAATCCATATAACACTTACATTAAATTACAATATATAATAACGGTAAGTTAAATTCACTGTAATAGTAACAGAAACACAGTATACAACACAGTACCAGAAACATAGTAATAGAAATCCAACGAACAGTTACGTTATGAATTTAGAGGTACAACTAAATTTTACGTTATAAATCCATAACTATAAAAAAACATATATATTCTGTATCAATAAATCCAAGGAACTCTTACCCCCCCCCCCACACACACACATACATGGACCATTTTTCACTGGATGGTGATGGGATGATGGGATGATGACAGGCTGCTCCTGTTTGGTGATGGGATGATATCAACACCACCAACATCCCACTCAGGAACACTTTTTAGTGGACTTTGGGTGCTATTGTTTGGTGGTGGGATGCTGCCAACACCACTAACACCCTACACACGGGACACATTTTCATGGTAATTATCGGCAGTTTCATTATAGATGATGGTAAGCTAAACAAAGGCTCGTAGATAGACTGTCCATGAACCTTGAGCTAGCCTATGTAATCATGTGGCTCCATTATCTAGTGTCATTAATGGTGAGCCACAGTGGTGTGGTGTGGCAGGTAAAACGGACCCGGTCCCCATTTTTTTCTAGCTGCCACGAAAAAGTTCCTCTTGTGTAAGCTTCCATGGATACACATGTTTCGTTTCTTGCCACGAACAAAGTAACAGCCATCATCCACTGAAAAGTGTGCCTTCGGGAATATATCCATAAATACAATGAACATTTACACTACAAACCCAACAGAACAACAAAGGAACACTTACGATATATCCTGTGAAGAATGATATTGGCACGAAGATGAGAGCAATGTGTAGTATTTGATAACGACCCATACCACCTACACTCTCCAACAAGTCATCGAAGTCATAGACCATTTTGTCTTTGACGCCACCAACACCTACATGTAAACTGCTCCCTGCCATTATCATCCACTTGATATTTATCTTAGTTCTTATATATATTTATTCTTAATATTTTCTCTCACTCGTCAAATTGATAGTGATATGTTTTTACTCACATTTCCAATAATTTAATTTATTTTGTTGTTATTTTTCTTCACTAGTCGACTGTTTTCATTTGTGGTTATTTTTTGCTCACACTTCGAATTTGACTATTGGTAAACTGCTGTTGATTTCCAATCTCATCGTCTTGATAAATATTTGTTTTGCTTGCACTTCGACTTCAGTGCTTACTTTTGATGGTGCAGTCTTTCGTCAGTAGATATTTCAAGCCTTCGACAGTACACATTATGTCTTCGTCAGCAGATATAACATAGGCCTTCGTCAAAAAAAAAGCGCAGGAAGATGATAGTTGAGATTTTGACCAGCAGGAAATGTAGTGTTAAAAGTCAATCTATGGAGTGGTTAGAACATATTAGCTCTTTCCTGTACGTATTCTCACTCCAAGGATGTGGGCGAGTGTGTGTGTGTTTATAACTTTGTTTGTGTGTGGGTGTATGCATGTGTATGAGTTTATGATTGTGTGTTGGAGTATGCATATGTTTGTGTGTGTGTTCACTTCCCCGACTGAGAGAGACAAGAGTGATGGAGCGTGTGTGTGTATATTCAACGAACCACGAACTAACTGCTTATCTGACGGTGACTCTGACCAGTGTCACTGTGACCACTTGTGGCTGAACTAGTTAAGCCTTACGTTTGTGCGCGCCATCTGTTAGTCAAATTATCCAACTCTAAATGGTGTGCCGTATATACTGTATATACTTTATTTTTGCTGCTCTATCTTCTTTATTATTGCTCTTTTTGCCATTACTTCCCACTTCCCTCAACATAGTAAAAAATGGAGAAATAGAAAAAAATATATATACACTATATACAAAATATTCGAACAAACAGGAAAAAATATATAAAACTGTTAGAAGGAAATGTATAGACTATATAAAATAGATAAATATAAAAACAGAAGAAAAATAGTAAATAGAAGAATAACAAAAATAGAACAAACTTGATATAAAGAAAAAAAGAAAGAAAAACAATTAATATCCGCTCTCCTTCCTTGGGGTTGTGGTGAAACATATATCGGTTGAAATTTTGTTTAACCATAATTGTACTGTACATTTGCCATTAGATTACTCGAGGCCTCCTCATCCACGAATATGCTGGTATAATTTCTGGTATCAGTGAAATATATGAACTGGACCGAAATTCAGTCGTCTGCTCGAGTAAAACAAACTCAGTGATAAGTTGTCAACATGCAGATTTAACTTTTCTACAATGAATATCAGGGAAAACAAGCTTGTTGGTGTGCAAAGTTGTCTCGAGTCATCTGATGGTAAATGTACCTAAGACACTTCATATTAATGGATCTATCTATCTATCTATCTATATATAGCTCCGACGCCTCCCTCCCTCCGGGAATTCCCACCAAGGGGGTGGCCACGGCAGAAGAGTCTCCAAGTTTCCCTGTTCCAGCACTCCCTCCTCACTTTCTCTATCCCCCCTCACACTTCTCTCTCTCTGTCTCACATACTCTTCCATTCTGTTCTGCCATCTAACCGGAGGTCTACCTCTCACACAACTTCAATATCGTACACCTTTACAAACTCCATACTTTGCATTCTCTCTACATGTCCAACCCATATCAGTGTATTACGCTTCACTCTCTCAACCAATCGCCTTCTCACTCATACAACATCTCTCATACACACTCTCAGTACTTTTTCCATCCCACCTAGTAAGTCCACATGCCCCTCTCAAGTATCTCATTGCCACAGCACCTATTCTCGACTGATGAGCCCTACTTCATGTCCATCATGGGGCCATTCTTACAGTCACCTCCGAATGATAGGAAGACAGTCCCTAACACGTTCGGGTGGCTTGTTCTTTCTTACAGTCGCATTTTCTGCCTCACCAACTATGGAGAACGCTACCCCAACCACCCAAAATATTGGAACAAAGTTAGTAGGTCAGATGCCTCCCCAACTTTGGGACTGCTACCCTTTTATGTCAATAAAATTATATGTAACATGTTATAGAAGGCATATATTCTTCCTTTATTGCATGAAACAAATGTTCAATTATTGTCACGATGATTGTATTCATCCAATAAAGAAAATTACTTGTGTTTATATATTTCTTAAAGAAGACGGGTAATGCAGTTTGAATACGAGGTTCTACAGCGGCGTTTGACCAGGCAGAAAAACAATAACACATCTTTTCTGGGCCATATATCAGCGATTAATAATGGTAAGTGCAGTTATACATCCTTATATACTATAATATGATGGCAGAATTTATCCCATACACAATATACGGGTATGTACATCGTAAAACTCGTGTACGCCAGGATGCTTATCACAGGTTATCTGTTTCTGCAGTATTTTTCAAGTGCACATTATATGCTATAGGCCTACCTGTATTAAATAATTTCATAGCTTAGGCTAACTCATATTGCTTGTGATAATAATAATTATCTACTTTAAACACTAGTAATTTTCGTTATTGTTAGGCACAATAACAAAAGCACAAGTAGCCTATGTCCATAAAAGTTGTTATTGTGGTAAAAGCTGAAGCCACATACCATAAGAATTCTTATATCCCTTAACTAACACAGTAAGCTGACAAAGAATATACATTTTTTTTATATAACAAAGCGAAAAGTAAGACTAAAATGTTCATGGTACACATATGAATATTCAACTAACTTTAACGTTAATTCAAAGACTACTGTTTTATTTTGATAATGCTGTTCCTATAAATTAGTTCTTTTAATACCGATTTTTAATGTGCTGATATCATGTAATAATAAAATAGGTTAGCTAACAATATATACCGGTATGTCCAATATGTAAAATGATGAAAATACCTGTTTACAGAAATATCTTTCATTACTCAAATATAACTCGATTACTATTATTTCAGGAGGCCATTGCAAATCTAATTCAACTGTATCAAGATGTGGAGCAACATGAAGTTGATGAGGTTGCCATGGTGAGGGTTCCACGCATAATTCCGGTCGATCGTTCCAACCCAATGGCATACCTCAGTGAGGGAGATTTTGTGATGAGATACCGGCTATCCAAAGAGGCTGTGAGGGATCTCCTGCGGGAAATAACTCCCCACCTTCAAAGAATTAGAAATAACAGAGGTATGTCTATATAGATGCTCACACAAACCCATAGCAAACCATCTACTAAAAATAGAATTTGTTATATTGAACTCTTAAATTAAACATTTTCTGATCTCACACCATTCAATATACAGTAGACACTCCATATACATCATGAAAATATCTTAACTATTGTTGCCTATTCCACAATAATGATTTACATGTAAAGATTCTATAACTGCATTACTTTAGTACAGTATACAGAACAACAGTACAGTATTAGAAATATCTGTTACAAATCTGGAATTCTTCAACAGGCTGCAGTGTCCCTTACCACCTTCAGCTTCTCGTTGCACTACGTTACCTTGCCACTGGAGACCTGCAGATAACAATGGGTGACTGTAGTGATATGTCAACAGCATCTGTCAGTAAATATGTAAAGATCGTTGCGACAGCGATTGCTCGGCTGGCAGCCCGCTACATACATTTTCCCCAACCTGATGAAGCTCTTTCTGCAGTTTCTCAGTTTTTTTCCCTTGCTAGAATGCCCGGAGTAATAGGCTGCATTGATGGGTCTCACATTAAAATAATAAGTCCTGGAGGAGATAATGCAGAAGTATATCGGTGTAGGAAGGGGTACATGTCCCTTGATGTTCAAGGGATTTGTGATGCACAGATGAAATTTACAAATATTCTTTGCAGCTGGCCTGGATCTACTTACGATGCATGAATTTTTTTAAATTCACGCATATATACACGGCTTAAGGAAGGTCAATATTCAGGGCATTTGTTGGGTGACACCATTACTTAACCCAACAACAGAGAAAGAAAGAAAGTACAATTCTGCACACATTAAAACTAGGAATTTGATAGAAAGAGCATTTGGCATATGGAAGAGGAGGTTTGCTTGTCTATCTATACCACTAAGAACAAAGCTTGCAACTTCAAAAGTCATAATAATAGCTTGTGCAATATTACATAACATTGCTATAGAGAGGAGGCTAATAAATGATGAATACGAACTTCCTGATGAACATGATGATCATGAACATGGAGAGGAACGTAACGCGGCAGGTGGCCCTCAGAAACGCACAGCTCTGATAAACCGTTGGTTTTAAATAGATACCAACAAAATACACTCTCCTCTTTATTTATGGTAGGTTAGGTTCCTGAAGGGGTCGCATAAAGTAAATTGTACATTTCCATAAGAAATAATGGTACTTTTAACTTGAAAATTGAGCCTCCTTGTTCGTGTTATTTTAAGAGTTTGTGTAAATTGCATTTATTTAATTTTTCTCATGATATGCACTATTTCAAGTTCGTATAATTTAAACTCGCATAAAAAGAGAGGAGAGAGATACAAATCATTTCTTTCTATTGGTTATGTTTCTGCTTTAATACTGAGTTGAGTCCTCACCATCAATTATTTTTTTCATCATCATGATTATTATATATTAATATTATTTTCATGATAATTTACTTTCCAATTATTTTGTTACAATATTTTCCACAACTTATTTTTGTCATTTTTTATTGTACTGTATTGTGACGTCATGTTTCAGCTGTGATAATGTGTCCTCACCTTCATCAATTATTCTATATTTCTATATATACTATATTTATTATTATTATAGTAGGAAATAAATATGTGATGCAAAGTAATGTTTATGTTTTTTATTAAAATATATATAAAAAAAACATACATAATATGAGTTTTTATATGCCACAATTTTATTGATGTCACTTATTTCTTCAAATAGTGACTTTCTACAGCACCCAAGGTCCTAACAACTGCACAACTACACAGGTATGCACAGGTATACACAAGTATGCACAGTTGTATGCAAAAATGACTTGTATGTTGCCTTTTCTGTCTATTTCAGTGCATTTATATACTCGTTTTACATATACAAACACGCAAGCACACATCGAGGTACACATACTCATGTATCTACGCATTATACACATGCATAACACATGCTGCTGTACTCTAACCAGTGGAGATAGAAGACTTTTGTTTGCATATTCTGGTGTGTAAAATAAAGCTCTACAAACCTATACGAACAAAACTAACCTTAAAGTAACTTTAAAAATCAGGTTGTATTTGAGGTTGGGGGTGAAGGCTGTCGTAACGAATTGCGGTTCTTAGGGGTTAATGTTCCCTTAGGACGGTGATCTTAGCATATGCCATGTTTGTTTCGTTCCATTCCATTCTGACTATGGGCCACCAGCTGACATTCTATGGGCCAATGAGACATTTATATACACGTTAAGCAACATAAGCCAATCAGAAATCAGTTGAAATGACAGCATATCACAGAAAACAAACAAATTACTAATTTTCATTGTGTGAGTGCCGAGTGGGAGGTGAACATTGTGTGCGATTTCTTGAATATAGAAGTATTTATTTTTGGTCAAATTACTTACTGTGGCATAAGAGCCTCCTACTAAGTGAACAAGATGTGCAGTTATACTGCAGTTGATGAAGTACTCATGATTATGATAACTAAATGGAAAAAAGAGAACACATTTTCTGGTGGCTACCATTCGTCCACATCATACCAGGAAACGTGTTGATTTAGTATGTAGGCTATAGACTAATTTATTTCCTAGCATAGTTTGGATGATTGAGAAACTTTGAATTTGCCGACTTCAGAGTATGCTGAGATTTCTGACCACATTAATTCCTCTCTTACTGTCTACTTCTCTATTTATGTGAAGGTTGTAGTTATGGTAGTAGTGAATGTGGTGGTGATGATTCCCATTTAGATTATTTTCCAAACTTACCATTCCCTGTGTAATGTTTGTTGTTGTGGTAGGACAATGGTGGTAGTTGTAGTAGACCAATGCAGTGTCGGAACATACAAAATATATAATTATGGTAAGAAAATAGCATCTATTCAAGGATATAATTTAGAAATAATAACAAATTAACGCATTTTTAACCTATGTGATTTTCCTGTCTCTTATATTGTAATATAACTTGGTTATTAAAAATATGCTTATTAGTTAAGACTAGCACCGGACCACAAATTGATTTTGAAGTGGCGCCACCCTATAAACAAAAACAAAGAAAGAGAGAGAGAGAGAAAGCGAGTTTTAATATATTTTACACTGTTTTCTCAGAATAATTAATTAATGGTTATGGCAAAACAGATTCCAACCTGTCGTTAGACTGGAATGATAAAATGTATAAAGGCTAGGAGATAAACAAACTCTTTAATTTCATGATACAATTCAAACAAAAAATAAATACTCTTACTAAACCAGTGGATACATGGAAGAGGTTAAGAAACGCTACTTATATAGGTAAAAACATAAAATACGAAAGAAATTCGAACTCAATGAGAGGTATGAAAGTGACTAGGATAGTATCAAGTTGGAGGATATTTTGAGGGAAGAGAGGTAGAGAGGGAGGAAGGAAACAAGAGAGAGGATGGAGGCCGTATGGCAGGAAGAGAGGGGAGGGAGGGAGCAGTGGAGAGGAAAGGGGTGATGGGATGAAGGAGGAGACCTAAAGGTGACGTCAAAGCAAATAGTTTGACTGAATGAAGAAATAGAAAACACAAATAATAGAATAACTCCACAATATTAGTAAATAGCTACAGTTATGTTTCGCCTCAATGAAACAGTAAGTGAAACATATATGAAAGAAATGTAACGAGGGGAAACAGAATGATATCGCAAATCTGGACATACGGGTCAGTGTTACCAGATTTGGTTGAGGCATATCAGAGGTGGGTACAAATACTTTTGGCCAATTTGCCTATGGGGGCTGAATTTATTCTCTGTTAATACTATCCATCCCCCATTGGGCTAGAATATAGATTGTTTTAGGATTTGATCAATTTCTAGTTGACTTGAGATATACCCACATGGAATAAAAATCCACGTGAGGTGTACTGCAACCGAAGGCTTTTATTTTTCCCTTTTATGATCACTACAGGTCTCATATAAGGTGCGGCTGTGGGATCAAAAACCTTCCCCCTAATCACCCTGGCGGTTGGAGGCCCCCAGACTCCCTAGTCTAGTAAGCTCTGGGTCTCATCTTCCTGGGATTTGCCTCGGTAGCCTAGACATAATTATACGGCCAGCCCCTCTTTAATTTTAATTTGATTTTTCACTGCGACCAGAGCGTACCGGGGGTCTGTGGGGCAGGAGCCATTCTGCACCGGGAGAACATCAATAGCTTGTGGCCATAGTACAAGTAAGCATGACTGAAAGGTATACAATGTCTGGCAGTTTAGATAATTTATAGTATGTGTGTGTATGGAGAGAGAGAGAGAGAGTTACATAGAGTTACATAGAATCACAGACCACAACAGACCTTACGGTCCACACGGGGTGATCTGATTAGAAGGTTACTGGTAGAGAATGAATTTCTCCCGAGTGATAGTCGTAGGTAAGGATAGCAAAGTAGAAGGCTCTCTCCCCACCCTCCAACCCCTCCGGCCTGAGCCGTACTGGAGAGAGAGAGAGAGAGAGAGAGAGAGAGAGAGAGAGAGAGAGAGAGAGAGAGAGAGAGAGAGAGAGAGAGAGAGAGAGAGAGAGAGAGAGAGAGAGAGAGTTACATAGAATCACAGACCACAACAGACCTTACGGTACACATGGGGTGATCTGATTAGAAGGTTACTGGTAGAGAATGAATTTCTCCCCAGTGATAGTCGTAGATAAGGATAGCAAAGTAGAAGGCTCTCTCCTCACTCTCAACTCCCTCCGGTGTAGACGTTTGAGAGCACTCCCCCTAAACAGGACTCCCGGAGTCTCTTGAAACTAGTTTTAAAGCACTCCCCAGTCAATTGAAACTGGTTTCATATGACTCTCCTTCAGGTTGAAATGACTCCCAGTATTGGATGCTCTAGAAAATATTTTATTTATGTTTTTTTTAGTCATCCAGCACTACAGACGAATAACTACATTAAAATGGGTACCTGCTTTATTTTCTAGGTACACTGACACCTCTACTACCTCTTCGCCATTCGGCCTGTGTATATGCCATGTGAGCTTCGGACCATACTTTGCCCACACATAAACATTAACATTAAACATGTTAGCTGCTGCTAATATTTCTGTTGTTGTTCCCCATACTTTATATTTACGCATTAATTCTGCTTGGATGTTTTCAGTGCAGGCAATAAAATCACAGATCAAGCTCCTAACAACGGCGTATTGGTCCTCTTCTCCAGTTATGGCGAATGATAATGCTCGGAAAAGACAATTTCCGTCACCTTCAATTTCTTTAGCAGTATGAGGTTCGCTGGTATTTTTGAAGGTTTTGTTTATTTTTCCGGATAGACCTGACTTTTTCTTGAATACGAGACGCCCACCAGAGTTGTTGCAGATCGCTAGCTGTATTGCAACTGTCAATGGAGAGAACTTGTAGGAAATCTCCTCTTGCTTGACCCCGACGATCTGAACATCTGGAGATGGCGTAACTGACGGAGCTTCTGGAATGTATTCCAAGAAGGGCTTCAAGTTGCATCCGTTTACTTTCGTCTTGAGGGTGACTTTCGTGGATGCATTAATGAGACAATAGAGCCCTTTCTCGCCAACTTGAGCTACCTCGTATGGACCATCCCATGGATCAGTTTGCTTCCCTCCTTTTCTGTCAGCTCTGTGAAGGTTGTAACGCAACACCTTGTCACCCACGATAAAAGTCTTTTGCTTGTACCGCCTCTTTGCAAAATTAGCTTGCTGTTTTGCCTGAGCTTGCTCAATGTTTGCATCAGCTTTCTTGAAGACAACATCCTGCTGTCACCAGCTACTCGGTGACTGGCCAGCACAATGTCGAGCTGGTATTGTCGATCCTTAATGACCCGAAGAAAGCGAACTTCTGCAATCATAGGTCACCAAAATGAATTTAAATTTATTCTTGTAAGGTTCGGGAAGGGCTGGACTTTATTTTTTTTAAGAGTAAACTCAATATGATTGGACCCCTAAGTTTTAGTTAGGGTCAGATTAGGGTTTTTTAATGGTATTAATGTCAAGTTAAAATATATATACGAGATATATATACGAGTATACATACGTCTTAATTAGAAACAATTACCACTAAACTACAGAAAAGTAGTACAATAAATTCGAACTATTACTTAATTCCCCATATTGCTTTTCGTTTCTACACAGACTACTCACCAGTCATATCTCTCCTGTTTGGCTTATGGACAAATTTTAGACACTCGTCTTGTATAACGAATACCCGACATTTCCTCCGAAAATTTGTTTTTTTCCCCTTATCATTTACAACATGCTCTGGATACTTATTTGTCCGCAAAAACTCTTTCACCTCGTCTATCTCAGTAGCGAACTTCATGGTAGCACTAGACACACTGACAACAATCTAAAACATCCTAAGTCGGGAATTAGACGCAAAGTGTTTATCTATATGACGTTTGAAGCTATCTACGGTATTTCAGTCTATTACGTTACGGGGAAGCCCATTCACTAAAGCGCCGACTCGGTTAAAAAAGAAATTCTTGGATTCGTGTGAATTAAAAGATTGACCTATGATTTTGCAGCCGTTACCTCTCGTGTAGTTTGATTGGTCGATAGTGAAATATTTGCTGCAGTCCATATTATCTATGCCTTTGATTATTTTGAATACCTGGATTAAGTCGCCTCTCAATCTACGTTGTGGTAATGGGAATAGATTTAAATACTTTAGCTGCTCCTCATAAGTTTTGTTTCTTAGACTCCAAGTTTGCTATACTTTTCTGGTAGTACGGGCACTAGGCTTGGACACAGTCTTCCATAAGGGGACGGACCAAGGAATTATACAAAGTGAGGATTGTGTCTTTAAACTTATATATATATATATATATATATATATATATATATATATATATATATATATATATATATATATATATATATATATATATATATATATATATATATATATATATATATATATATATATATATATATATATATATATATATATATGAGAGAGAGAGAGAGAGACGTTAGTATCCGAAGGGGCGCCAAAATTGAAGCCAGTACCCATGCATCTGCGTGGGACTATAATAATAATAATAATAATAATAATAATAATAATAATAATAATAACAGAAATCCATATAACACTTACATTAACAATATATAATAACGGTAAGTTAAATTCACTGTAATAGTAACAGAAACACAGTATACAACACAGTACCAGAAACATAGTAATAGAAATCCAACGAACAGTTACGTTATGAATTTAGAGATACAACTAAATTTTACGTTATAAATCCATAACTATAAAAAAACATATATATTCTGTATCAATAAATCCAAGGAACTCTTACCCCCCCCCCCCCCCACACACACACATGGACCATTTTTCACTGGATGGTGGCTGCTCCTATTTGGTGATGGGATGATATCAACACCACCAACATCCCACTCAGGACCACTTTTTAGTGGACTTTGGGTGCTATTGTTTGGTGGTGGGATGCTGCCAACGCTACTAACACCCTACACACGGGCCACATTTTCATGGTAATTACAGGCAGTTTCATTATAAATGATGGTAAGCTAAACAAAGGCTCGTAGATAGACTGTACATGAACCTTGAGCTAGCCTATGTAATCATGTGGCTCCATTATCTAGTGTCATTAATGGTGAGCCACAGTGGTGTGGTGTGGCAGGTAAAACGGACCCGGTCCCCATTTTTTTCTAGCTGCCACGAAAAAGTTCCTCTTGTGTAAGCTTCCATGGATACACATGTTTCGTTTCTTGCCACGAACAAAGTAACAGCCATCATCCACTGAAAAGTATGCCTTCGGGAATATATCCATAAATACAATGAACATTTACACTACAAACCCAACAGAACAACAAAGGAACACTTACGATATATCCTGTGAAGAATGATATTGGCACGAAGATGAGAGCAATGTGTAGTATTTGATAACGACCCATACCACCTACACTCTCCAACAAGTCATCGAAGTCATAGACCATTTTGTCTTTGACGCCACCAACACCTACATGTAAACTGCTCCCTGCCATTATCATCCACTTGATATTTATCTTAGTTCTTATTTATATTTATTCTTAATATTTTCTCTCACTCGTCAAATTGATAGTGATATGTTTTTACTCACATTTCCAATTATTTAATTTATTTTGTTGTTATTTTTCTTCACTCGTCGACTGTTTTCATTTGTGGTTATTTTTTGCTCACACTTCGAATTTGACTATTGGTAAACTGCTGTTGATTTCCAATCTCATCGTCTTGATAAATATTTGTTTTGCTTACACTTCGACTTCAGTGCTTACTTTTGATGGTGCAGTCTTTCGTCAGTAGATATTTCAAGCCTTCGACAGTACACATTATGTCTTCGTCAGCAGATATAACATAGGCCTTCGTCAAAAAAAAAGCGCAGGAAGATGATAGTTGAGATTTTGACCAGCAGGAAATGTAGTGTTAAAAGTCAATCTATGGAGTGGTTAGAACATATTAGCTCTTTCCTGTACGTATTCTCACTCCAAGGATGTGGGCGAGTGTGTGTGTGTTTATAACTTTGTTTGTGTGTGGGTGTATGCATGTGTATGAGTTTATGATTGTGTGTTGGAGTATGCATATGTTTGTGTGTGTGTTCACTTCCCCGACTGAGAGAGACAAGAGTGATGGAGCGTGTGTGTGTATATTCAACGAACCACGAACTAACTGCTTATCTGACGGTGACTCTGACCAGTGTCACTGTGACCACTTGTGGCTGAACTAGCTAAGCCTTACGTTTGTGCGCGCCATCTGTTAGTCAAAATATCCAACTCTAAATGGCGTGCCGTATATACTGTATATACTTTATTTTTGCTGCTCTATCTTCTTTATTATTGCTCTTTTTGCCATTACTTCCCACTTCCCTCAACATAGAAAAAAATGGAGAAATAGAAAAAAAAATATATACAATATATACAAAATATTCGAACAAACAGGAAAAAATATATAAAACTGTTAGAAGGAAATGTATAGACTATATAAAATAGATAAATATAAAAACAGAAGAAAAATAGTAAATAGAAGAATAACAAAAATAGAACAAACTTGATATAAAGAAAAAAAGAAAGAAAAACAATTAATACCCGCTCTCCTTCCTTGGGGTTGTGGTGAAACATATATCGGTTGAAATTTTGTTTAACCATAATTGTACTGTACATTTGCCATTAGATTACTCGAGGCCTCCTCATCCACGAATATGCTGGTATAATTTCTGGTATCAGTGAAATATATGAACTGGACCGAAATTCAGTCGTCTGCTCGAGTAAAACAAACTCAGTGATAAGTTGTCAACATGCAGATTTTAACTTTTCTACAATGAATATCATAGAAAACAAGCTTGTTGGTGTGCAAAGTTGTCTCGAGTCATCTGATGGTAACTGTACCTAAGACACTTCATATTAATGGATCTATCTATCTATCTATCTATATATAGCTCCGACGCCTCCCTCCCTCCGGGAATTCCCACCAAGGGGGTGGCCACGGCAGAAGAGTCTCCAAGTTTCCCTGTTCCAGCACTCCCTCCTCACTTTCTCCATCCCCCCTCACACTTCTCTCTCTCTGTCTCACATACTCTTCCATTCTGTTCTGCCATCTAACCGGAGGTCTACCACTCACACAACTTCAATATCGTACACCTTTACAAACTCCACACTTTGCATTCTCTCTACATGTCCAAACCATATCAGTGTATTATGCTTCACTCTCTCAACCACTCCACACTCAATACCAATCGCCTTCTCACTCATACAACATCTCTCATACACACTCTCAATAGTAAGAACACGTAAAATTACTGGTCTAATTTCAGGGATTTCGCGTAATCACTGGAAATTTCAGTGATTATGTGAAATCCCTGAGTGAAACTGGGAATACGTGTATTCACTAAAATGCTCAGGGATTACTCGTATTCCCTATAGGTACTGGTTCGTACTGTAATATATATATATATATATATATATATATATACATATATATATATATATATATATATATATATATATATATATATATATATATATATATATATATATATATATATATATATATATATATACATATATATACATATATATATATATATATATATATATATATATATATATATATATATATATATATATATATATATATATATATATATATATATATATATATATATATATATATATATATATATATAAAGGGTGTCCGGAATTTTTTGCTCGAAAATTTGGCAAATGCATGATTTATTAATTCTGAAAAGAAAATACTCTATTGATGTGATCTTTTTTTTTTAGTTTAGCAATAATCGAGACATTTAATTAAAGGGGTGTGGGAGTAGGGGACAGGCTTGAGGGGGTGCGGGAATTTGGGGACATGCTTGAGGTGGGTAGAAAACCTGTCCCCCTATTCCCTAACCTCCCCTAACCCCCCAAGCCTGTCCCCCTACTCCTGCAATCCCCAAAACTCTCCCCCGTTCAAATGTCACACATTTAAAAGGGTGTGGGAATAGGGGGACATGTTTTTTTTTTTTGGGGGGGGGGGGGGGTTGCACATAAAAAAGTGTGGACCCTTGATCTGTCCGGAGCTGTACATATGCTTTCAAGTGTAATGCATGGTATATAAAGTTATAATAATTGTTTTATCCCAAAATTTCAGATAAATTTTGAGTTTATGCAGCCTTATTTTGAATTTATATATTACTGCTATCTTTCAAGCGGTAAGTGGTGTGAGGGGTGAAAATTATGGAGAGTGAGAGAGGAAAATTTAATGTGACTACAGCGCGGACTTATCCTACCACATCCACGGTGCCAAGTTAGTTTAAAACTACTTTTAGAAACTAACATTAATTTTATCACAATATATAGATCATTATGGTATATATAAAGCAAAACTAATGCAATAAGAATTTACATAGTACTGTATTATTACAGTCAGTCCATGAATATAATCACTGTGGAATTGCACAGGTTTGGAAATTGTGTAAATATACTTAATTTCTGTCACAATATAATTACAGAACATTATGGTTTTTATATGTTGCAATTAGAATTTATGTAATACTGTAGTATCATAATCACAGTCAGTCATGTATTGCCTAGCACTTTTTTAGATTGATAAGCTCAACTTTCTAAGAGTTAAAGGCTAACTTAAAAATTTTCAACTCATCATGTCTGGAAATAGAAACACTGCACGATCAGCATATTGTAGTTGGGAAAATATTATATGCATCTCTGGTATCATCTTTTGCTGGTTGGACTGTAGCATCAAGTACCACTTCTGGTGTATTATCTATGAAGGAATTGATGTTAGAGGCATATAATCAGATGACACTTGTTTGTATAATACTATTCACAAATCTCTCTATATAAAACACTCCATCTGTCTGTGTGTGTGTGTGTATTTAACCGCTTTACAATGCCTCATCGTTTGCATAGAGTAAAAAGTAATACACCATTTTGATGGGTGAAGCCAGGGAAGCGTCCTCGGCCTACCAAAAAAAAAAGTTTTAAAATGACCAATGGAGGGGGTTGGGGGGGGGGGAGTCGATCTCAGTACCCCTGCAGCCCAAGCCGAAGGCTGTTATTTGGCCATAACCGAAAGATCCCAGGTTCGAATCTCCGGTACAGTTGTTTTTGATGTTTTGTTGGCAAATGATACACCATTCTGACTGGTGTAGTCCCAGAAATGTCCTCGGTCTAATTTTATTTTTGGTGGATATGTATTTCTTGAATTATCAGCTTAAGACAACCAAACATTTATGGCTTTCTCAACATAGACTCTATCGTGTCAAGAATCAAGGATGCAGGCAGGCCTGGCTTGCATGCCCAGTTTAGGAATGAATTCAAACCACAAAATGTTGAACACCAAGATTTAATACTAAATCTAAGGAAAGGGAAAACAAGTTTTAAAATTACCAATGGGGGGGGGGTCGATCCCAGAACCCCTGCAGCCCAAGCCGAAGGCTTGCTATTTATTCGTGGCTGTTACAATGCTACCTGCTGTAGTTGCATCATGGATAACTTTTGCGGTTGGACAGGTGGCATGGTTTCTCTGGGGGACCAGCAACCACACCAGATAATGGACTCCTCCCACCCTCCTAATAAGTTCACATAAAAATGATTAGAGGAAATTTATTGACAAAACCACATGTAGGATTTTCACCCGGATAACGTCGGGTAACGCTGCTAGTATAGAATAAATTATGTAGGTTAGATAGATGGATGTAGGCTATGACTCTTCCTTCTTCCTCACATTCGTCATGGGTTCATTTTACTTCATGTAGGTATAAAGACTTGGTAAAAGACAATGAGACAATTTCAGGATTATGTATCAAGAATTTTCAAGAATATTTGTTATCTGGTCGTACTTGGGTAATTATTGTCTATCTATTTATCTATCTATTGCCAGACGCCTCAATCCCCAAAGTGGTGAATGAATTACCTCCTTGCACCTCTGTCGCTCGTCAACTGGCGTCCCTCCTCCCACCCAACGTCACTCTTACTCATATACTTCTCTTCTCCATCCTTCCACCTCACTCTCGGTCTGCCTCTTCCCCTTTGTCCTTCCACCTCACCCCATACACTTTTTTATCCAATCTCTCACTTCCTATAATACACTCCGCAATAATAACCACCGCAAGGTGTTTCTATTCACTCTCTCCGACTAATACTGTTAAACTGTTTACTCTCATATTTATAAAAAAAATCTGTGCATCTCCTCTGTTCTATTCTTTTGCATGAGGAATATCATCTTGTACCACTTCTAGTGCATTATCTGTAAAGGAATTGATGTGAGAGACACATAATCACATGACACTTGTTTGCATATACAAAAGAAAAGAATAAATAAATGTTTGGCCCTTCCATTATTTTCATATATGCATCATCCAGCACTACTCTTAATTAATGTAGTATATTTAACGTATTGTGAAACTATGAAGTACAGGGTAGGTCTGATACCATCTGATACTGTATATGTACAGTACTATACACGGTCATTTTTATGAAGAAAATAAAAAATCTCACCATTTCCTTCATTGAGCAGACTCTCTTGAAGTATTGGTACCAGTTCAGTAGTCGTCTACGTCTGCTGAATAATATTTCTCAGCGAATCTTTCTACCAGCTGAAAATGAAATGAATGTTACATTATTCAGACCTCATCAAAATCCATGGGTAAAATCATGATTGCATAAATGAACCAAATATCCACATTAGAAAAACTACTGAATTTCTACAACTGTTACCTACCACTGTAACCTACATTAGGCCATTCAATGATGGTTTTAATGTATTAAATCCACCACAAATATTTTATTTTTAAAATACACCCCACCCAGTATTGGGCTACATTTCTAACAGAATTAGGTAGCCTTGGCCTGGCCTAACCTAACCTACATACTGTACACATTAGTAAAACATTTAATGCCATCCCCCGCCACCTCACAAGCAAAATATACATCACAAACATGCATAATAACACCAAAAGATGGCTAGCCAGCTTCTTTGGAGGAAGAGTAGCCCATGTTACATTTGCTGGTCAGTCAGCTAACATTAAAAACTTCACCAATGTTGTCCCTCAACCTATACATGCACGACCTACTAACATCCCAGGCACCACAAATACACATAGCCTCCTACACAAACGACATAACACTCACATGTACACACAGAAATGCAGACACAGCCACTCTCATCCTCCAGCCCTACCTCAACACCCTTAATACCTGGTTCACCACATACATACTTAAAATAGCACCCACTAAGTCAACTGTCATCCTTCTCACCAACTGGAACGCAGAACACCTCTACAAACCACACCTCACCATAAACAACACACCTATACCAAACACACACACACACACAAAATAATTGGCATAATCCATACAATTCATCCATGACATTCAAAGTCAAAGTCAAAGTCAAAAATCCTTATTTTTCCTTATATATACATATATATATATATATATATATATATATATATATATATATATATATATATATATATATATATATATATATATATATATATATATATATATATATATATATATATATATATATATATATATATATATATATATATATATATATGAGTTCTTACGCGTACCCTTTGGAAATAAAAGTAATCCTTTCTTGCTTAATGCCACAATCAAACATCACTTACAGTTCTTCTCTCACTCAGAAATGGTTCAAGAATTAAAGGAAAATCTTTATGTAGATGATTGGCTATCTAGCGCTGACAGCATCGAAGAAGGCAAAGTTAAGTTCACTGAGGCCTGTTCAATTTTGGCTAAAGCCGGTATGACGCTAACTAAGTGGTCCTCTAATAGTAAAAATATGATGGGATGCTTTGGCTGTAAGACTTGTTTGAACGAAGGTTCAGTTAAAGGGCTAGGCATGCAGTGGGGAATAGAGAAAGACTGCTTCTCCTTTGCAAATTTTGACGTAGAAAGTCAACCAGAGCCCATTTCCACAAAGAGAGCTGTTCTTAGCTGTATAGCCAGACTATTTGACCCTATTGGGTTTGTGAGTCCTTTCATTATGTATGTTAAGATTCTATTTCAGGATATATAGAAGGAAGGTGGTGGGTGGGATGAGATTCTTCCAGACCATTTATTGTATGGGTTTCAAAGGTGGTTTAATAGTATTTCTCTGTTTAAGACTTGGAGTGTAAAGAGATGCTATATACCAGGTATTTCTTGGAAAAAATTGAATGGAGCGGAACTAAATGCATTTGGAGATGCTTCTGAGAAAGGTTACGGAGCCTGTGTGTATCTAAGAGTCCCTCAGTCTGACGGCAAATTTTGTGTATCCTTTGTGATGTCCAGAGGACGAGTAAGTCCTATCTAGAGTGTAACCCTGCCTCGTTTAGAGTTAATTGGGGCTCTCCTATGTGCAAGGCTGGTAACCTTTGTTGAGTCTGCTCTACACATTAATGTACCTGTATGTTGTTGGACCGATTCAACAGTTACGCTATCCTGGATAAAGGAAGAGCCGCTCAAGTGGAAGAGCTTTGTAAAAAACAGAGTTTCAAAGATAGAGGAGTTAACTTCACCTAGTAATTGGCGTCACTGTCCAGGAAGAGATAATCCAGCAGATCATATTTCTAGGGGTGCCCTTGCTGAGCATCTTATGTCAAGCGAGCTGTAGTTAAACGGACCGGCTTGGTTATCTCTCCCTATTCAACACCTACAGCTGCACCATGAACAACATAATTCGAACGGAGTGGAGAATTGTGAAGAGGAAGTGGTAACTCCATGCCTGAAGGTTACTGAATCACATTCATCTGTGTTCGAGTTTAGTCGTTATAGTGGGTTTTGTAAGTCAGATAATGTTGTTGCTTGGGTACTGAGATTCATCCGTAACTGAAAAAGTAAAGGTGACAAGGACACTGGTCAGTTAACATATGAAGAATTAAGCAATATTAAGGTGAAGAGAGTACAGCTTGAGGCTTATAGTCAGGAATTTGACGCTCTTTCTATGGGCAAAGATATTCCACAGAATTCTCGAATTTGTAAACTTGATCCCTTTATAGGTGATGATGGCTTATTAAGAGTAAAAGATCGCCTGGAGGAGGCAGACATGTTGTATGAGAGCAAACACCCCATTATAATCCCTTCTGGTCATGTTGCACAACTGTTGATTAGGTTCCAACACATATTGCTTAAGCATGCAGGTGTCTCTGTACTTGTCTCCACTTTGAGAAGCGGGTACTGGATTGTACAACTGAGACGGATGGTTAAGTCTATATGTAGCAAATGTGTACAATGCCGTAGACATCACTCGAAGGTTTGCTCGCAATCTGTTGCCCCTCTGCCTGCATCAAGAGTAATTTAAAAATTTAAACACCTTCGCCTCCCTTTACTGTCACTGGTTTAGATTTTGCTGGACCTTTGTTTTGCGTGTATAAGCCTTCGAGTAAGTTCTACATATTGCTACTTACATGTGCTGTTGTCAGGGCTATTCATTTAGAAATAACTGATTCTTTGTCTATGAGTGATTACACATTGGCTTTGCGTAGGTTTGTAGCAAGAAGGGGTCTCCCCTCAGTGTTCTATTCAGATAACACAAAAACCTTTGTTGGTGTTTCCCAAAGGTTAAAGCAAATATTTGGTCCTCTTGCTCCAAACTGGAAATTCACATTCCCACGTTCACCATGGTGGGATGGTTGGTGGGAGCGCTTGGTAAGATCAGTGAAGCTCTCTCTTAGAAAGTCATTAGGTGTTAAATGTCTTTATATGACTGAATTGCAGACCACATTGCACGAAATAGAAGCCTATATAAACTCGAGACCTTTGACATATGTTGGGGAGGAACATGACAGCGCGCTCCCCCTGACTCCCTCACATTTCCTTATTGGCCGTCCAGCAGGATTTAAGGTAGAGGATGTGAACGAGGCCAGTGTGCAATCTACTGCAAAAGATTTAAGTCTCAGGGAAAAAATAAGACAGCAATAACTAGACAAATTCTGGGAGTTGTGGAGTAATGATTATATTAGGAATCTACCTCCTACTGTCAAAGGTTTTAAGCAGAAATGTAAATTAAAGGAGGGTTCTCTGGTATTAATTAAGGAAGACAACATTCCAAGAATGTCTTGGCCTTGTGGTATTGTGTTAGAAGTCTTCCCAGGTAAAGATGGTTTGATTAGAGGTGTAACGATTAAAACTGCTAAGGGTATAATCCAGAGACCCATCCAAAAATTACATGACTTGGAAATACAGTATAAGTCACATTATAATGAATCTGTAAATAATCTAGAAAGGGGGGAAGACGTATCTGATCAAATCATTGTGGGTTCATCAGATACCTTTACCAGAAAGAGACGAAAGGTGAAACCTCTTGAAAGACTGAATCTGTAAATATTGCATATCATGTAATAAGAGTACATCAATGTACCACTATGGTGGGGAGGATGTTGGGTTTGGAAGTTTCCCCTAAACAAATAAAAGAAGAATTGGATTGTGGTGGTGGGAGTGACTGCTGTAATTATAACGAAACGGCAGGGTTTATTTCTCATATTGTTTGTTTATTCAATTACTATGTTTACTATATTACCATCATTATTTATTGTTCCTTTTGTGCAGTTATTTGGGAGAATCTTTGGCTATAACAATATAGGATATAGGTTAGGGATCTTATATCTATGTCCACCACGTCATGCTCTCTCGGAGAGCATGAGTTCGGAGGTGTTCGGAGGTGAGTTCGGGGTATTGGTTGTAAAATAAAGGGCATTTTGTCTGGAGCCGCCCTTGTGTTAAGTTCTCTCTCCCTCCGTTCCCTGTATTGTCTATCAAGAGTTACTGCCGATGTTGGCCTCCCGCTCTACAGTGCGGTGGGAGCTAACAGCTATCTCAAGCAGACTGCCTGGTTCAAGATGCATTAGGAGCTCTCTCTGTCGTACCTCGTGACTTGTATGAATTCACCAATTGCTGATGAAGCTTGGTTCCCATGGTCAGAGCTATCATGTCTCCAACCCGTTAATGCCTAGGTCAACTAGTTTGAAAGATCATGTGAGGGTATATGCATATGAATCACTATGTATGTAGGTATTATATGTAGGTACAGTAATCCCTCCAATTTTGCGACTGAGACCCCAAATACAGCGGAAAATACTATATCTTAATTTTGCGAAATAGTTCGAATATTGCGGGTCGAGCCGCAAGAAAGTGGATGTTTCCGCAATAGTTTTAGGCGGGAGGGGTGGTAGGGTGGTGACGTCAGACCGTCTGGCAGCCTACAATGGGTTTTAGGGTTAACTGAACAAACCACTCCACTACATATCACCCTCTCACTCGCATTTTACACTAGTGATATGCCTAACCCCTTTATAGTGAACAACTGTTCATATTATCCCGTTACAGATTATTGATATGGTGAAAAGTACAAGTGATTGTAAGAGAAAGTGACAAAGAATAATGAATATTAACCAAGGAAATGTGTTTGTATGAGTAGAACCTCCTGCATTATTGGTGATAACTAAACTTGTCAACGATCACCCTCACTCACTTCACTTACGCCTGCTTGATACATACACACCCGTAGTTTTAAAAAAATTGAGGGCCCTTACTGGAGCTCCATGAACCCTCCAAACTACTCCAGGCAACATATTCCTTATTCGAAACACTGAAGCATTTTGTGGCCTGGATTATTTGGAGAGTCCATAGAGCTCCAGTAAGGGACCTCAAATGTTTTAAAACTACGGGTAACAGTACGGGTAACAGATTGCCTCGCTCGGTCTAACACTCAGTGAGCAACAGGCTGGTTCTGACCGTCATCAGGTCACTGTTTGGAAGAAGATGAGAGTTGCAACATGGAATGTGCGAACATTGCACCAGGCAGGGAAAATGGCTGGTGTATATAGGGAAATGAGCAGAATGAAGATTGACATCCTTGGAATCAGTGAGACCCTGTGGAAAGGGGTAGGAGAGGTCAGGGATGAGGAGGGTTATTTTGTTTATTCCGGTGGAGAGGAACATATACGAGGAGTTGGAGTTATAATGAGTCCGAGAGTGTCTAAGTGTATGATGGGATACTGGGCTATATCGGACAGGGTACTTGTAGTGAACATCAGAGGAAAACCTTTTGACATAAACATTATACAGGCATATGCACCAACAAGCGAGAGAGATGAGGAAGAGGTAGATGAATTTTATGATGACCTGGACAGAGCAATAGACCAATGTAAAAATCATGAAGTTACAATCGTTATGGGCGATTTAAACGCAAAAGTGGGGGCAGAAGGTGAAGAAGAGGCGGTGGGACCGTTTGGTTTGGGCGAAAGAAATGAAAGAGGGGAGAGATGGGCAAAGTGGTGCACAGGGAGACAACAGATGGTGATGAATACATGGTTCAGACAGCACCCACGAAAATTGTGGACATGGAAATCACCTGGAGACAGAGTACGAAATCAAATAGATTATGTGACCATAAACAGAAGATACAGAAATGCGGTAACAAAAGTAAAGACATATCCGGGAGCAGACTGTGATAGCGACCACGTCCCAGTGGTAGCAGATATGAAGGTGAGATTAAATAAACTGAAGAAGGAAGATATTAAACCAAGGAGGGATGTGCATGTGTTGAAAAGTAATGAAGAATTGCAACAGAGATATATGGTGACTGTGAAGAATAAATATGAGATGCTGAGGGACGAATATGACGAAAGTGATACAAGACAGAAATGGCAAAGATTAAGATATGCAACAGAAGAAGGCAATGAAAAAGTACTTCTAGAGAAAAGAAGGAGAAGGAAAAACAACTGGATCACTGAAGAAATATTTGATTTGATGGATGAAAGAAGGGCCGTCAAAGAACGAGATGACAATGCCTACAGAGAACTAAATAGGCGGATTAAGAGGAAATGTATAGAAGCAAAGGAGAAGTGGCTAGATGAACAATGTAAGGAAATTGAAGATCTGGAAAAGAGAGATAGTAGAAAGATGTACGACAAGGTTAGAGAACTAACAAAGAAAAGAAGTATAAATGGAAGAGCAGTTAAAGACAAAAATGGTAATATACTCATGGAATCAGAAGCAATTAAGGCTAGATGGGAGGAATACATAAGAGAACTTTTTGAAGATGAAAGGCAAGAAGGAGATGAGGAAGAGGAGAATCCTGGACATCTAGATGGAGAACAAATACTAGAGGAAGAATTGAAACATGCTATGAGGGGAATGAGAAGGGGAAAAGCTGCCGGAGAGGATGGGATCATGGTGATGTTGAAGGCTTTGGGAGAATTTGCAATTACGAAAGTTACGGACCTGGCAAACCAAATATATAATGATGGTGTAATAAATGAAAAAAATGTGCAATTCATTTTTCATACCACTACCAAAGATAAATGGAACACTGGAATGCAGCAAGCATCGGGCGATTAGTATAATGAACCACATCACCAAGATAATACTAAGAATTATTATGAATAGAATCAAGAATACAGTGAGAGAACAGATATCATGGGAACAGTATGGTTTACTGGAGGGCAGAGGAACAACCAATGCAATTTTCATAATGAGAATGGTTCTAGAGAGAATGCTTGAAAAGCAAAGAAATGTGTTCCTTTGTTTCATAGATTATGAGAAGGCTTTTGACAAGGTGAAACATGAGGAATTGATGACTATGCTGAAAGAGCTACATATTAACGGGAAAGAAATGAGATTGATAAGAAATCTCTATTGGAACCAAAAAGCAGCAGTCAAAATACAGGAGAAGGAAACCAACTATCAAACTATAAAGAGAGGAGTACGACAGGGGTGCGTCATGTCTCCTGATCTGTTTAATTTATATGGGGAGATGATACTGAGAGAGATGCGGGACCTTGAAGGCATTAAAATAGGAGGACACAACATTAACCATGTCAGATATGCAGACGACACAGTGTTGGTGGCGGACTCTGAAGAGAACCTGCAACACTTATTGGTTGTGACGGTAAGAGCGAGCGAGGAGAAAGGATTAAAGGTCAACATGGACAAGACCAAAATACTAGTCGCATCAAGGACCAATTCACCCAGAGTGAGAATTGAAGTAAGAGGAAGAAGAATAGAGCAGGTGGAAAAATTCTCATACCTGGGGAGTATAATAACAGAAGATAGTAGATGTGAAAAGGAAATTAGAACGAGAATCGGAATAGCAAAGAGTGCATTTAAGCAGATGAAGGCATACGTAACAAACAGAAAGCTGTCTACAGGGATTAGAAAACGGGCAGCTAAAACATTTGTATGGTCAACTTTACCATATGGATGCGAGACATGGACGGTGAATAGGAAGATGAAGGAGAAGTTGGAAGCGGCTGAAATGTGGTTGTGGAGGAGAATCTTGAAGATACCATGGACAACGCGAAGAACTAATGTGGATGTATTACGACAGATGGGAACAGAGAGGGAAATGATGACAACAATAAGGAAACGACAAATGAGATTTCTTGGGCATGCCCCCCCCAAACAGGAATCGCCTTGACGAGGTGGGGGGGCTTGCGTGTCTCTATGACCTGGCGAGCTAGGCTAGAGGGGGCTTTGGCCCCTGCTCTGCCCCAATTTTGGGGAGAGAGGGTTTCCCATGCTAGTAAGGTCGCCAGTGAGAGACCAGACTAAATTATTCCTATGCAATAGGCTGCCAGTACGGGCCAACAGTGCTGCCCTCCAGAGGGACTGCCTTCTAGGGGCAGTCCTATGTTGGATGGTTGGGTGTCTGGGCCGGGAGATGTTGGGGAAGGGGGTCTTAGCACCGTCGTGGGCAAACTTTCGAGCCATTGGGGCCCTTTTAAAACGAGTGGCCCCGTGGGGGAAGAGGTACCCCGCCCGCGGCGACTAGCGCTCGGTCTCCTCATCTGCCCGGTTGGTAGTTGCTCTTGGCTCCTGGGGCCAACAACTTTAAATCAATGATATATGGATAAACTAAAACTCAAATCTCTCTCTCGAGTGGTGGTCGACCAGGCCCTCGAGACGCCAAAATCTGGTCGTGGTGATGAGCAGAGAGCTCCAAATATGAGTAGACCCAGCAGGTCGGGTGTAGTGTCAGATAACCGTGTTAGTGGTTGTGACACATTGATGAATGTACAGGCATCACTTTCGTATGGCGCTATCCACTCCATTTTTAAGTGTTTCGGAGTAGTCCTTCGTATCCGAATCACTTATGACTGTGATTGTAGGTCTAATCGGTGTTATATTACATTCAAAACAAATGCTGCTGCCAAAGCAGCATTTGAGGCAAAAGATTCTCTGACAGTGGGGGATACTCACTGTAAAGTTCAGTTAATGCGGTCTGCCAATGTAGTAGATAGTGATAATGACTACTGTCCTAACGTTTTTGATGACTCTAAAGAGAATGTCCCAAATGAACGTCAGGTTCCAACACCCTTTTGGATTGTGGCGTATTACAGGGAGGGACGTGGTAACCTTATCCATGCTTCCCGTTATTTGGAGAAGGAAGTTGGAGTACTACCAATGGGCCACATAAAGAAATATGGTAAGGGCGTCTTAATCAGAGCCAAAGATCTTACTCAGGCCATGATGCTCCTCAATCTCCCCTGTCCTACTGATAGCATGTTTGAATCTATCAAACCACACCGAACATTCAATTATAGCAAGGGGCGTATTTATAATGAAAACCTATATGAATTTTCAGAAGAGGACATTCTTGCTATGTGCCCAGACAATGTCCAACGAGTAACAAAGATGAAAGGCAGTAAAAATATGATCATCCTCACTTTTTATGGTTCGCATATCCCAGATCGCATTAACATTAACCCCACCTCTTTTGAGGTGAAGCCTTTTGTTGAGCGTCCCTTACAGTGTTTCTGTTGTTATGAGTTTGGTCATGGGAGGAGGAACTGCAACAATCGTTCCCGGTGTGGTAATTGTTCTGTTTCTGACGCACATCTTATTTCTGAATGTCGGTCAGAGAGTTACTGCTTTTACTGCAGAGATGCTCACCCCTTGCGGTCTTGCCAATGTAAGATGTACCTCCTTGAGCAGGATATTCTCCACTTGGCTAATAGCCAATTCATTAGTATTGGTAGTGCCAGACGGCAACTCAACTTCAGGCGACAGAAGGATGGTGGTGTTAAGACATACGCCTCCACCCTTCGCCCCAAATGAGTTGCAGCACCCTCCCAACCCTCTCAAGAGGCAGCTGCTTTATGCTCCAGTGAGAGCGTTTCTAAGGTTACACTACATAATACCTTCTCTGTTTTGGAAACCTTATCAGACACTCATTCTGGTGACCTTTCAACGGATGACAATTCTGCAACTTTAGCTAAAGGTGTCCATGTGGTAGAGGTTCACGCTGCCACACGCTCTCCAAAAAGGAAACTTAAGTCACCTAAACGGTCACAGAGACGTCTTCATGGTTCCTCTGAGGCACTTGACTCAATAGATGTTCCTCCTTATAAAGCAACCATCTCTGAGGACTCATCCATAGTTTCCTCTCAATGTAACCAGAAGCGTTCTCGTGGCTCTGATGAATCTATTGATTCAACAGAAGTTCCTCCTCACAAGTTTTCTTCAGGACTATCAGAGGAGCGTGAAGTTAATGTGGATGCCACTGATGTCGCGACTTCAAAAGATTCAGTTTCTTCTCCGCTAGAACAGCAGAGTGATTCTACCACCTGTATTATGGATGTTGATGTGTCTGCCTGTGTCAGTGATACCACTGCTGCACAGGACAATAGCAATGTAAATGCTTCTAAGAATATCCCTGCTAATATACATTCATATTTATCAAACATATCAAATGCTTCAGGGACTCGTCAGCGGGTCCCAATTACTACCCCAAGTACTACTCCTTGGGTTCGCTCTTCTAGTGGCCCAGGATATGACAAAACGTATCGTTTGAGTAGACCCTCAGGTCGAGGTGGTAGTGGGAAGTACCTCGATGAGGATTCCCATAAACCAGGACCAAAGTAACACTTTTTAAGGTCCTTCAGTGGAATTGCCGTGGCTTGCGTGCTTCTTGGGAAGAACTTCGCATTCTTCTCTCTAGTTTCTCTCCTGCATGTGTTTCTCTTCAAGAGACAATGCTTGGGGACTACATTCCTGCCAGTCCTCCAGCATATTCTGCATTTTTTTCAAATTCATTTGAAGGGTAGGGTCACCATGGTGGCTCTGCCATCCTAGTTCGTCGAGATATTCCATGCACGAGCCTGGAGCTTGACACACCGCTCCAGGCTGTTGCTGTTGAGGTTTTTATGGACCGCCCCTACACTGTGTGCAGTCTATACCTTCCTCCCAGTGTTACAGTAGAGAGGGGTGATTTCACCCGTCTTGTACGGGACCTTCCCTCTCCCTTTATTTTATTGAGTGATTTTAATGGGCGTCATCCTCTGTGGGGTGATAGTTCGATCAACCCCAGGGGTGTTTTATTAGCTTCTTTTATTGAGGATGAGGGATTAGGGGTTTTAAATACGGGAGATGTGACACATTTTAATAGCCCAACTGGGACTTTTACCGCCATTGACATTTCCCTTTGCTCACCCAGTGCTCTGTTAGATTTTACTTGGAGAGTGTTGCCAGATTTATATGGTAGTGACCATTTTCCTATACTTTTAGAAGGTAACAAGTATGAACCTCAGTCTCGTCTTCCTAGGTGGAAATTAGAGAAGGCTGACTGGCTGTTTTTTAGAGAGCTAACTTCTTCGATCTCTTCAGTAGCCGATTTTGGTAGCTGTGATGAGGCTGTAACATATTTCACTGATGTACTCCACTCTGCCGCTCTCAACTCTATCCCTAAAACTTCTGGCTACTTTCCCAAACGTCCTGTCCCTTGGTGGTCACCAGTCTGCACCACTGCTGTGCGGGAGAAGCACGCTGCTTTCTCTCACCTTCATCGCAATCGTGGGGACCCAACTCTTTTAGAGGACTTCCAACGGGCAAGGGCCCGGGCTAGACGAGTTTTAAAAGAAGGCCTATGTGTCTTCAATTAATAGTAAAACTCCACTCACTCAAGTGTTCAAGAGAGTCCGTAAGATGGCGGGGAAGTTTTCTCCTAGTTCTCCACCTGTACTTAAGGTCAATGGAGTTCATATTATGGATAGTTTGACAGTGGCCAATACCATGGCGGAGGCATGGCTGTGAGACATGAGTTAAGAGCCAAGGAGCGTACAGCCCTGAATTTCTCAGGGAATGAGAATGAAAGTTATAACCATATATTCACCCTGAGAGACCTGCATCACCAATCCCAAGTCTCCTGGTGGAGGCTAACGAACCACCTCTAGATCTCCGTCGCCAGTCCTCAATGGTTCGTTGTTGGCATCGATTACATCGACTTCCCGACTCCCTTCCTTGCTTGGCGGTGTCATCTGATATCATGTCTAATTATTACCTTTCACATTCTCGTACACCTTGGCCCTTTGGCTTCCGGGTTAGGAAGGCTATGGAGGAGATGGGAATTGAAGATTTCCAGATTCGTCCTGTGAGGGTCCCCAGGGTGGCTCCATGGCTTCTTCCTCAAGTTTTTCCCTGCACCTGTTTTACAGACAAAAAAGAATCTCTTCCTCCTCCAGTGGCCCGTTCCCTGTTTTTAGAACATGCCTTCACTCACAGGGAGTGTACACAGATGGGTCAAAGTCTGATGCTGGAGTTGGTTTTGGAGTTGTCTTTCCTGACTTTTGCCGTGGTGGTAGACTTCCTTCTGTCATGTCGATTTTCACTGCTGAGCTCTGGGCCATTTTATATGCCATCCAAGTGATTTTTACTCTCCCTCAGCCTTCTTCTACTATTTATAGTGATTCTTGTAGTGCCTTGCAGGCCTTGTGCAATTTTAACTATCTCCATCCCCTGGTGTTGGCCATCCTTGAGTGGCTTGTCCTCCTGGGTCGTCGTGGCCGTAAAGTCACTTTCTGTTGGGTCCCGGCCCATGTGGGTGTCGATGGTAATGAGCGAGCTGATGCCCTGGCTAAGGCTGTGGTCTCCAATTCTCGGCCTCCTGCCTGGCATCATCCTGTCCCTGCAGTGGACCTTCGACCCTATATAGATGTTCGTTCCTGCTGGCAGGACAGATGGGACGGAGTCGGGGCTAACAAGCTCCGGGACATCCGCCAACGCCTTGGTTTGTGGAGCTACAGCGGCCTGTCCCGCCGGTGGGAGACGGCTCTTGTCCGTCTCCGCATTGGCCACACATTATTGACTCATGGCTTTTTAATGGACAGGATTAACCCTCCCTATTGTGATGATTGTCTGGTCCCTTTGACAGTGAGACATATTATTGTGGAGTGTCCCAGTTTTGGGGACCTGCGTCGTAGGCACCTCTCCGAGTACCGTGTGGGTGACGGTTCTTACAGTCTCTCCCTGGTGCTCGGGGAGGAGGCTTGTAGCGTGGGAGGGAACACTCTCTCCTATGTGGAGGAGGCTGGCCTCCTCCATAAATTGTGATTTTATTATACTTATGGTGTTTAAATAGTTTGATATTATTTAGTCTTGATTCTTTTTTATATATTAGTTAAGTTGACGCGTTCTTTTAGTAATGGTGTGTGTTTATAATTTGTGTGTAATTTAGTTTTTATGCGTGTCCCTATCGGGAGTTTGTGATTTTGTTAGTTGAGGATAATAATTTTGTGTTGGGCGGTATATGACCCTAGCTGTTGCGCCGCCAGATGCCTAGTTGCATCAATAAATAAATTCAAATTCAATTCTTGGGCATGTGATGCGACGGAATGAGATGGAGGATGTTGTGCTGACAGGAGTGGTGGAGTGGAGGAGAGCGAGAGGAAGGCAGAGGGAGAAATTCATGGATGGTTTAGCAAGAGTGACTGGCGGACATCTCAGACCTGCAGAGCTGCTACAGCAAACAAGAGACAGAGACAGTTGGCACACCATGGTTGCCCAAGTCCATGTGGATGTGGCACGTCGGTAAAGGTAAAAAAACAGTACTTGGGAGGAGCACTGTAATTATGGCAAAAAAAATCTAAAATCAAGAAAAATTAGTCATCGGCGATTAGATGTCAATCATATTCAATTTTTCCCATAAGGTTAATTGTTCCAATTTTGCTAATTCGAAGTTTGCGGCCCCAAGTGTCCCAAAAATTGGAGGGATTACTGTATTATAAGTAGCTTAACCGGTACAATGCTCGGCCACAACTATCCTTCGCCCTCGAAGAAATATTACATCTATATACATAAAGCCGAAATTCTGTATCTGTGTGTGTGTGTGTGTGTGTGTGTGTCCTCTATGCACGCCCTGATCCTTCGTCCTAGAGTGAATTTTTTTTACATGGGTTTGATCGCTAATACTTGGGGAGTGTTTTGGACCTATAAAAAAATGTTTTTCATATTTTTCAAAAAATGTTAATGTTTTGAGGGGGATTCGAACCATTGGATTAGTGACACGCACAAACTCTCTCTCTCTCTCTCTCTCTCTCTCTCTCTCTTCTCTCTCTCTCTCTCTCTCTCTCTCTCTCTCTATTTTTAATTTCAGAGAGAGAGAGAGGGTGAGTGTGTGTGAGAGTGAGAGGTAATACTGGGTTTGGTAATATTTGTGTGTGAGAAGGAGATAGTGTGTGTGTGGGGGGGGGGGGGGGGGGGAGAAAGAGTGAAAAATAGATATAGTGTGTGTGAGAGGTAGAGATAGATAGATAGATAGACTGTGAGAGAGAGATAGAGAGAAAGACTGTGTGTGAGAAATAGGTAGAGAGAGAGAGAGAGAGAGAGAGAGAGAGAGAGAGACTGTATGTGAGAGAGATAGACTATATATGCGGGAATAAGGGACAGGCTTGGGGTGGGGGGGGATTTGCGGGGTGCTGGAATAGGGGACAGGCTGGGGGGGGGGGGTAAAAAGCCTGTCCCCTACCGTCACACACCCCAAGCATGCCCCATACACACACATACACATACACAGACATACAAACACACACATCCCTACCGTACACACACATACACAAACACACACATACACTAGGTAAGGTAAGGCTTGGGGTGGGGGGGTTGGGGGGTGCGGGAATAGGTGGTGGTGGTAGTAGTGGAGGTGGTAGTGGTTGATGTAGTGGTGAACCTGTCCTATTCCTGTGTTACATTGGAGAAATAGAGAGAGAGAGAGAGAGAGAGAGAGAGAGAGAGAGAGACTGTGTGTGAGAGATAGACTATATATGCGAGAATAGGTGACAGGCTTGGGGTGGGCGTGGGTGGGGGGTGCTGGAATAGGGGACAGGCTGGGACGGGTAAAAAGCCTGTCCCCTACCGCCACACACCCCAAGCATGCCCCATATTCTCGCACCCCTCTAAACCCCCCCAAGCCTGTCCCCCTACTCGCGCACCCCCCCCCCCCCCATCCCCCCTTTCGTAAACAACACACACTAGGGTACACACACATATACAGTACATACACACACACACCGTACACACACACACACTCACACATACATTCACACATACACACACATACACATACCCCTACCGTACACACACACACACACACACTAGGTAAGGTAAGGCTTGGGGTGGGGGGTTTGGGGGGTGCGGGAATAGGTGGTGGTGGTAGTAGTGGAGGTGGTAGTGGTTGATATAGTGGTGGTGGTAGTGGTAGTGGTGGTGGTAGTGGTAGTGGTGGTAGTAGTGGTGGTGGTAGTAGTGGTGATGGTAGTAGTGGTAGTAGTAGTGGTAGTGGTTGATGTAGTAGTTGTAGTGGAGGTGGTAGTAGTTGATGTAGTAGTGGAGGTGGTAGTGGTTGATGTAGTAGTGGTGGTAGTGGAGTTTGTATTTGTTACATATCAGTGTTGTATTATTGTATTCTTTGTTTATTTAGAACTCTGTGATCGTGTATGAAAATTCCACCGCCCGAAGGGCGGCCGCAGGCCGCCAGCCCTCCGCAGGAGTTAGCGGCTCTTAGCCGCCCGATGGGCGGCGGAGCCAGCTAGTACATACATAATTATATATTTTATATTATTGTTAATACATGCAGTCTGTAGATAGTTTTATATTATTATTTCTACTGAGAATAAAGATTATAATATGTATAATATATATTTATTAAATGCATCCTGACTAAATGTGTATAAATGTGTAATTAACTTATACATTTGTATCCTCATTACCTTCGGTTGCTTGTCTCTGTCTCTCACTAGTAGACAATTGTTAGTACTTTGCATTAACCTTTTGTATACACCAACTGAAGACAATAGTACAAATAATTAACGTGAGTGCAGGAATGATATGGAGAGGAAATACAACTTCTTTTGATAGATGCATAGGTAACAAATTATCTAGTGTGGAGGTAAACTTTTGAGTCACTTAAGAAACTTTTTCTTTGTCTGAAACAACAGTTATATTATCTAAAGAGATATTTACTACAAGGTTAAAAGACTCTAACTCCGTAGAAAGCATTGACACAAATGCTTTGTGGTGATGTGTTGGTAAGTTAAGGAAATCCTCATTCCTTATCTCACAATGGTCAGGGGCCATATAGTAACCATCCATCCACACATGTTGGACTTTACCATTGCATATTAATGTCACACTGGTTCTCGTTTAAAAGTAGTAATAATGGTTAGTTCCGAAGTGATGATGGTAGAAAGTAGCATTACTTACAGGTGTGAAGGTACAGTAAGATGTTGCGACAATGAATGAAAGTTCACATTTTGCTTTCTCTGTTAAACAGAAGGTAAACATACGCAGGGCATGCATATAAATTTAAGTATGATGTGAAACAGTCTTCCAGTGAAGCTTTGTCTAAGGTGTCAACTGCAGTATAATCCTCTGATGGAACAATGTATTGAAGTGATTTATCAACAACTAGCAGTGTATTATTTACTTTAATTGGGAAAGGACGTAATTCCCAAATGTTAAATGGTGTCTGGGATTTAATCAAAAGGTATATTAATTAATATATTTCATTCAGTAAGGATCGACCAAATGATTGGAAAATAATATTCCACGTCTGAAATTGTAAATATGGGAGTTAGCTTCTTGGTTTTGATGGCTATTTACACTGCTGACTGTAACTGTCGAAGAGGTAACAACTTAGAATTTACTCTGCCCCATCCAGCAACTACCAAGTCACTAATTATTACTTCATATAGCTCAGTAAGTTCCTGTACAGCTACCTCTATGGCTGCAATGTACTCACTAATAAATTTGACCTATTCAATTTCTGGGATTATTCCAACTAATTTGTTTACCACCATAGATAATTGGTTAGTTATGTCAATTATTTCATGGGTTTTCTGGTTAGGTTTTGAAGTGCCTCATAGGTTTGAATTACTATCCTATTCTGTTTTCCCAGGGCTATTTGTTTACCACCATAGATAATTGGTTAATTATTTCAATTATTTCATGGGTTTTCTGGTTAGGTTTTGAAGTGCCTCATCGGTTTGAATTACTATCCTAGTTTTTTTAACCTAAAGCAATTACATCATCCCCCGTTCCTTATAAAAGTTAGTCTAATCTAAACGAATTTTCTCTCTTTCCAAACCTTCAAAATGAACTTTCCCTTCATGAACACCAACACAATGCTAAGTTTAATTCAGAATGAATGCAAACTGATATATTTATTTTGTAACAGAAAGATATTCATATTGAATATATAATTTATATATAATAATTGTATTTGTATGATCGTAATCACAAAAGGGTTGACCCCTTGTTCCCAGCACCAGGCGACGGACTTCCCCTATACACCTCATCCATCAAAGCAGCAACCTCACTCCATCGTCACTGCTGAACCAGTGAACCACTAGAGCCAGGCACCATATTTCTTAATTAAATCTCCCTAGGTACTGGGAACCCGCTTGGTTTGGTTAGGTTAGGGTAGATATGTATTCATATGGAGGTTTAATGAGCCAGGACAGATTATGAGACTATTTTTATGAACATCCTGTGGTAACTTTTATCGCTATATAGCTCATGCGCAATTATACATTATTTTGGCCCTCACTTCCTTCAGCTGAGCGAAATTTGGGTAAAATGAAGCCAGGCCGAGTTTGCGCCATATCCAATTTACACTATGTCCCTTGCAACGACTACGAGTGTATACTCACTCACTACTAGGCATATATATATATATATATATATATATATATATATATATATATATATATATATATATATATATATATATATATATATATATATATATATATATATATATATATATATATATATATATATATATATATATATATATATATATATATATGCCTAGTAGTATCCCTTTGCTAAGGAAATCTTACAGGGGAGTCGTTCCCGGTGCCCTTCGCCCCAAGGTCATTGCACCGTAGACAGTGGGCGATGGGGTCGCCACCAAGGACGAGAAATAGTAAGGATATTTCAGTGAAACATCATCAATTCAGCGGGCGTCTTAATAAGAGCCAAATATCTTACTCAGGCCATGATGCTCCTCAATCTCCCCTGTCCTACTGATAGTATGTTTGAATCTATCAAACCACACCGAACATTCAATTATAGCAAGGGGCGTATATATAATGAAGACCTATATGAATTTTCAGAAGAGGACATTCTTGCTATGTGCCCAGACAATGTCCAACGAGTAACAAAGATGAAAGGCAGTAAAAATATGATCATCCTCACTTTTTATGGTTCGCATATCCCAGATCGCATTAACATTAACCCCACCTCTTTTGAGGTGAAGCCTTTTGTTGAGCGTCCCTTACAGTGTTTCTGTTGTTATGAGTTTGGTCAAGGGAGGAGGAACTGCAACAACCGTTCCCGATGTGGTAATTGTTCTGCTTCTGACGCACATTTTGTTTCTGAATGTCGGTCAGAGAGTTACTGCTTTTACTGCAGAGATGCTCACTCCTTGCGGTCTCGCCAATGTAAGATGTACCTCCTTGAGCAGGATATTCTCCACTTGGCTAATAGCCAATTCATTAGTATTGGTAGTGCCAGACGGCAACTCAACTTCAGGCGACAGAAGGATGGTGGTGTTAAGACATACGCCTCCACCCTTCGCCCCAAATCAGTTGTAGCACCCTCTCAACCCTCTCAAGAGGCAGCTGCTTTATGCTCCAGTGAGAGCGTTTCTAAGGTTACACTACATAATACCTGCTCTGTTTTGGAAACCTTATCAGACACTCATTCTGGTGACCCTTCAACTAATGACAATTCTGCAACTTTAGCTAAAGGTGTCCATGTGGTAGAGGTTCACGCTGCCACACGCTCTCCAAACAGGAAACTTAAGTCACCTAAACGGTCACAGAGACGTCTTCATGGTTCCTCTGAGGCACTTGACTCAATAGATGTTCCTCCTTATAAAGCAACCATCTCTGAGGACTCATCCATAGTTTCCTCTCAATGTAACCAGAAGCGTTCTCGTGGCTCTGATGAATCTCTTGATTCAACAGAAGTTCCTCCTCGCAAGTTTCCTTCAGGACCATCAGAGGTGCGTGAAGTTAATGTGGATGCCACTGATGTCGCGACTTCAAAAGATTCAGTTTCTTCTCCGCTAGATCAGCAGAGTGATTCTACCACCTGTATTATGGATGTTGATGTGTCTGCCTGTGTCAGTGATACCACTGCTGCACAGGACAATACCAATGTAAATGCTTCTAAGAATATCCCTGCTCATATACCTTCATCTTTATCAAACATATCAAATGCTTCAGGGACTCGTCAGCGGGTCCCAATTACTACCCCAAGTACTACTCCTCGGGTTCGCTCTTCTAGTGGCCCAGGATTTGACAAAACGTATCGTTTGAGTAGACCCTCAGGTCGAGGTGGTAGTGGGAAGTACCTCGATGAGGCTTCCCATAAACCAGGACCAAAGTAACACTTTTTAAGGTCCTTCAGTGGAATTGCCGTGGCTTGCGTGCTTCTTGGGAAGAACTTCGCATTCTTCTCTCTAGTTTCTCTCCTGCATGTGTTTCTCTTCAAGAGACAATGCTTGGGGACTACATTCCTGCCAGTCCTCCAGCATATTCTGCATTTTATTCAAATTCATTTGAAGGGCAGGGTCACCATGGTGGCTCTGCCATCCTAGTTCGTCGAGATATTCCATGCACGAGCCTGGAGCTTGACACACCGCTCCAGGCTGTTGCTGTTGAAGTTTTTATGGACCGCCCCTACACTGTGTGCAGTCTATACCTTCCTCCCAGTGTTACAGTAGAGAGGGGTGATCTCACCCGTCTTGTACGGGACCTTCCCTCTCCCTTTATTTTATTGGGTGATTTTAATGGGCGTCATCCTCTGTGGGGTGATAGTTCGATCAACCCCAGGGGTGTTTTATTAGCTTCTTTTATTGAGGATGAGGGATTAGGGGTTTTAAATACGGGAGATGTGACACATTTTAATAGCCCAACTGGGACTTTTACCGCCATTGACATTTCCCTTTGCTCACCCAGTGCTCTGTTAGATTTTACTTGGAGACTGTTGCCAGATTTATATGGTAGTGACCATTTTCCTATACTTTTAGAAGGTAACAAGTACGAACCTCAGTCTCGTCTTCCTAGGTGGAAATTAGAGAAGGCTGACTGGCAGTTTTTTAGAGAGCTAACTTCTTCGGTCTCTTCAGTAGCCGATTTTGGTAGCTCTGATGAGGCTGTAACATATTTCACTGATGTACTCCACTCTGCCGCTCTCAACTCTATCCCTAAAACTTCTGGCTACTTTACCAAACGTCCTGTGTCTTGGTGGTCACCAGTCTGCACCACTGCTGTGCGGGAGAAGCGCGCTGCTTTCTCTCACCTTCGTCGCAATCGTGGGGACCCAACTCTTTTAGAGAACTTCCGACGTGCAAGGGCCCGGGCTAGACGAGTTTTAAAAGAGGCACGACGTGCATCTTGGAAGGCCTATGTGTCTTCAATTAATAGTAAAACTCCACTCACTCAAGTGTTCAAGAGAGTCCGTAAGATGGCGGGGAAGTTTTCTCCTAGTTCTCCACCTGTACTTAAGGTCAATGGAGTTCAAATTATGGATAGTTTGACAGTGGCCAATACCATGGCGGAGGCTTTTGCTAGAGTCTCCAGCCGTGACTCTCGACCTCTGGCTGTGAGACATGAGTTAAGAGCCAAGGAGCGTACAGCCCTGAATTTCTCAGTGAATGAGAATGAAAGTAATAACCATATATTCACCCTGAGAGACCTGCATTCTGCTTTCTCTCTCTGTGGGGACACTTCTCCTGGGCCAGACAACATCCCATATGCAATGTTGCGACACTTGGGTGAGGAGGCAATCTCATTTCTCTTAGCTTTATATAACAGAATCTGGGTGGAGGGTGTCTTCCCTTCTGGGTGGAGGGTTGCTATCATCCTTCCTTTCCCCAAGCCAGGCAAAGACTCTAGTGTTGCCCTCAATTACCGACCAATTGCTTTGACCTCGTGTTTATGTAAACTATTTGAGAAGATGGTGAATGTCAAACTGGTATACTTCTTGGAACGGGGTGATTTTCTGTCTCCGTCCCAGTCGGGTTTTCGTAAACATCGTTCCACTACAGATGCTCTGGTCAGGTTGGAAGCTGCTGCATGTGAGGCCTTTGCACGACATCAACACCTTGTCTGTGTATTCTTTGATTTAGAGAAAGCATATGACACTACATGGCAATATGGCATCCTGCAGCAGCTCCATGTATATGGCCTGCGAGGTCGCCTTCCACGCTTTCTTAAAAAGTTTCTTAGTGGTCGCATTTTTTCTGTAAGGGTTGGTACAGCTCTCTCAGCATCCGTTGCACAGGAGGAGGGCGTCCCTCAGGGAAGTGTCCTCAGTGTCACATTGTTTGCAGTAGCAATTAATGCCATTGCCTCATCCCTTCCGGACGGTATAGCCAACTCGATGTACGTTGATGACTTAGCAGTCTGGTTTGCTGCCTCCCGTATGTCAGTGGCAGAGCGGCGCATGCAGCTTGCCCTTGACAGAGTGTCACGTTGGACTGGTTCTCATGGGTTTCGATTTTCTCCTGCCAAGACGGTTGCTATGCACTTCTGCCGCATCCGAGGTGTCCACCCTGATCCGGACTTATTCATGTATGGTCATCGGATACGCTGTGTCGAGGAGACTCGCTTTTTGGGTCTCCTTTTCGACAAACGTTTGACTTGGGTTCCCCACTTACGTACACTTAAGGTCTCTTGCCTCAAGGCTCTTAATTTGTTGAGGGTTCTGAGCCATACTACCTGGGGGGCTGATCGGGCCACCCTCCTTCGCCTATACCGTGTTTTTATTAGGTCAAAACTTGATTATGGGTGTGAGGTGTACTCCTCTGCCACAGATGTCCGTCTCAGAGTTTTAGACCCTGTTCATAATGCTGGGATACGTCTGGCAACTGGAGCGTTCAGGTCATCACCAATCCCAAGTCTCCTGGTGGACGCTAACGAACCACCTCTAGATCTCCGTCGCCAGTCCTCAATGGTTCGTTGTTGGCATCGATTACATCGACTTCCCGACTCCCTTCCTTGGTTGGCGGTGTCATCTGATATCATGTCTAATTATTACCTTTCACATTCTCGTACACCTTGGCCCTTTGGCTTCCGGGTCAGGAAGGCTATGGAGGAGATGAGAATTGAAGAAATCCAGATTCGTCCTGTGAGGGTCCCCAGGGTGGCTCCATGGCTTCTTCCACAAGTTTTTCCCTGCACCTGTTTTACAGACAAAAAAGAATCTCTTCCTCCTCAAGTGGCTCGTTCCCTGTTTTTAGAACATGCCTTCACTCACAGGGAGTCCCTTCCTGTGTACACAGATGGGTCAAAGTCTGATGCTGGAGTTGGTTTTGGAGTTGTCTTTCCTGACTTTTGCCGTGGTGGTAGACTTCCTTCTCTCATGTCGATTTTCACTGCTGAGCTCTCGGAGATTTTATATGCCATCCAAGTGATTTTTACTCTCCCTCAGCCTTCTTTTACTATTTATAGTGATTCCTGTAGTGCCTTGCAGGCCTTGTGCAATTTTAACTCTCCCCATCCCCTGGTGTTGGCCATCCTTGAGTGGCTTGTCCTCCTGGGTCGTCGTGGCCGCAAAGTCACTTTCTGTTGGGTCCCGGCCCATGTGGGTGTCGATGGTAATGAGCGAGCTTTAGCTGATGCCCTGGCTAAGGCTGTGGTCTCCAATTCTCGGCCTCCTGCCGGGCATCATCCTGTCCCTGCAGTGGACCTTCGACCCTATATAGATGCTGCCGTTCGTTCCTGCTGGCAGGACAGATGGGACGCAGTCGGGGCTAACAAGCTCCGTGACATCCGCCAACGCCTTGGTTTGTGGAGCTACAGCGGCCTGTCCCGCCGGTGGGAGACGGCTCTTGTCCGTCTCCGCATTGGCCACACATTATTGACTCATGGCTTTTTAATGGACAGGATTAACCCTCCCTACTGTGATGATTGTCTGGTCCCTTTGACAGTGAGGCATATTATTGTTGAGTGTCCCAGTTTTGGGGACCTGCGTCGTAGGCACCTCTCCGAGTACCGGGTGGGTGACGGTTCTTACAGTCTCTCCCTGGTGCTCGGGGAGGAGGCTTGTAGTGTGGGAGGGAACACCCTCTCCTATGTGGAGGAGGCTGGCCTCCTCCATAAATTGTGATTTTATTATACTTATGGTTTTTTAGATAGTTTGATATTATTTAGTCTTGATTCTTTTTTATATATTAGTTAAGTTGACGCATTCTTTTAGTAATGGTGTATGTTTATAGTTTGTGTGTAATTTAGTTATGATATGTGTCCCTTTCGGGAGTTTGTGATTTTGTTAGTTGAGGATAATAATTTTGTGTTGGGCGGTATATGACCCTAGCTGTTGCGCCGCCAGATGCCTAGATGCATCAATAAATAAATTCAATTCATCAATTCAGTGTGACGTCACGCGTTCCGTGACGTCAAAGTGATGACGCTCACTAGAGACCCTTCTTGTCACCGCTGTCACCATTATGTATCCGCCGCTACTACCATCAAGTAGCCGTGGGGGTCCACATCTCTGCTTCTCTCTGTCTGTGGAAATACCAACCGGAACTTTCAATTATATTTCAGTGTGGCTATCTCTTACCAGCCAACTGTACAGACTTACTATCCTCTGTTTGTCGTCTCTGCTTCAATCAACTTACTTACTCATACCGTTGATGAAGTACCCTTATTAGTCTTACTACTGGGGAATTTATTTAGTACTCAAAGGTTTAGAGTAAACTCATGGACTTGTCTCTATTTACTGATGTAGATCAGTTACAGGTTACAGGTTATACTGGACACAACTCGTGTCTCTAAACTTATGTTACAAGGAAAGGGAATCTCTCTCTTAGGGTAGGACTTCATCCTCCCTCCTTTCTAACCCATGTCCAGGCTCCAAGTGCACCTCACTTCTCTCGACCCTTCCTCACGTCCCCACAGTGCCACACCCACTACATAGGTTACAGTTCGTGACAGTGACGCTACGTTTATACATGATATACATACACTTTAACTACAAGATTATATAAGAATAATATGAGTATATATATATATTGTCCCTTTCTCTACATACGAGATGACAATAAACAATTGATTATAGCATAGAGATTAACATACAGATAATATATAGAGTGAATCTAGCATTCAGAGCTCAGCAGTGGCAAGTCTCCATCATGCCTCCATCACGCGGTCATCATGCTGTCAGATCAGCACATTTCTTAAGATGTCATGTCCGGTGAACTGGTTGGAACAGCTTTCAACCCTCACGGTATCTTCCTCACCTCCACACTTACCCTGTCATCAATATACACCGGATGCGATCTAACACCTTGTAGTTTTGGCCGGCTCCAAGAAGTGCAAGCATAAGCCCTATACTGGCGCCTATGTGACTGGTACCATGAATACAACACTGATACATAATACAACATTGATACACGGATACAGTCTGCCTGCTGGACACCCTCGCATGGCCTACAGGAATCTCGTTCAAACTTTAATAATCTCTCATTATTCTCGGTTTTAATACATGATTTATACATCACACGTGTGTGGTGTTCTCTAAAAGAATTTATTGATAGTTGTGGATATAGTTTTCATAAACAGTAGACTGGTGTATGCTATATTGAAGGCTATATAGCACTGTATTTACAAGCTCATAGAGGCTTGCACACGCCGATCCTAGCTAGCAAAACCCTGTGATATTAATTTATTACGATTAAATATAGATAAGTCACAAACATAGAAAATTGGGATTATTGACTGAATTTCCTAAAGATTCGTTAATATTTCTTTATGTTGTATTACATGCATAGGAGCATGTCTCTCTCCCATCTTTCTCCCCACATTAACTCCTCGCTTCCTTGGTCGCCACATCCTTACGCCAATGACATTATGACTGACCTAATTAAACATGAACAATGAGCCTTCTAACTATAATTGGAAAGCACTTAAATATTGGTGAATACAATGTTATTAAATGTTAGCTAAAATATGTGGTTTTGTGGATTGTGTCACTGAATAAGAAGTCTCGAAGCATCGCTACTTAAAACCAACCCGCATATCCCCATATCCCCTGTTTCCCCATACCCTCTCCCTTCCTTCCTGTCACAAGCTGCACCTCGCTACACCGTTTTTTCGCACCAAACAACGGAAATTGTGTTTTATATTTTATATATTCTAGTATATGTTGTATTTGTATTGATGTAGGAAACGTATGCATTTTTAGATAGACAATTTTACTTATATAATGTCCATTTGGAGACTATAGCGAGGGTTAGTCGAGTCCGTTCACTGACTCTGACCACGAGTAAACAAACCCAGTGCTGCCACATTTCGCCACACACATCTGAGACTGGGGTCACTACGACTGGAGGCAACTGTACCTCGTGACTTGTATGTCGTCACTAATTGCTGATGAACCTTGGTTCCCATGGTCAGAGCTATTCTGTCTCAAACCCGTTAATGCCTAGTCAACTAGTTTGAGCGATCATGTGAGATTACATGCATACCTATGTAGGTATTATATTTAGGTATTATATGTAGTTTAACTGGTACTTGCCCATCACAGCCAGAAAACTGAGGGAGTTCCTGGGCATGGTAAACTATTACCACATATTATTTCCACACGCCGCTTCCACCCTCGCACCCCTTCACGATCTTCTCAAAGGTCTCAAGAGGATGTCGCAGAAGAAACTGATGTGACCACCAGCAGCTTAGGCAGCGTTCTCCACAACCAATACTAAGCTGATCAATATGACGCTGCTGGCGTATCCTACTCCTCACGTGCCCACCTCATTCACACAGACGCCTCGAATGACGCAATCAGAGCAGTCCTACAGCAGGAATTGGACGGGATACCCAAGCCCATAGACTTTCACAGTAAATGCTTGGAGCCACCACAGCTCAATTATAGCACGTTCGACAGAGAACTTCCTCGAAGGTAGGACCTTCCATTTCTGAATTGACCGTTAGCCTCTGACTACAGCCATGTACCAGCTAGGAACAAACTGGTCCTCAATAGTCACACGTCACCTGGCTTTCATCTCGGAGTTCACGACAGACATTTGCTACGTCCGAGGAGAAGATATCGCTGTAGTGTACGCCCTCTCCAGATAACCGACAACACAACCGGAATCCCGGCGCTCGCAGCGGCTCAACGAGGTGACACACATCTACAGCAACTGATCGAAGGTGAAACAGGTCTGCGCCTGGAGTTCCTGATGGCAACACGCAACTCTGGTGTGACACCTCATGCACGACGCCACGCCCATACATCCCCGAGTAGTTCAGAGAAGAAGTATTCCGTCACTACCACTCCCTCAACCTATCAAGGGTAGCAGGAACACTCTGCCTCATCAGCCGTCGTGCTGTCTGGCCAGGTATCATACACCAAATTAAGGACTGGGTGACGTCATGTCTACCCTGCTAAGGTGGTCCGCCATACACGTCCTCCACACTACGAATTCAACGTGCCTTCCAGCAGGTTCCACACGGTCCACGTAGTTATCGTGGCCCCACTACTCTCATCACTTGAGTACCGTTACCAGCTGACATGTGTTGACAGGAAAACTTGATGGTGTACCTCTATTCTGATGTTGGGTATTACTGCTGAGGGTGCCACACGATGTTTCCTTAGTAAGTGGGTGGCCAATTTCGGGCCCCCTGCAGTGATTTTTACCGACCAGGTCACGCAGTCCAAATCCAAGGCGTGGAGTGACATGCTAACAGTTCTGGTTGCAAGACACCAGCTCATCACCGCCTACCACCCCTGCAGCAACAGTATGGAGGAGAGATTTCACCGCAGCCTCAAGGATTAGTTCCGTACTCTCCAGCCTGACCAATAGACAGATGCAGTCCCACTGATCCTCCTCACCATCTGGACTACCATGAAGGAGGACCTTAATCATTCGCTGGCAGAGTTAGTCTAGTATATGGCGAAGATCTCCATCTCCCAGGACAGATAACTTCTCTTAATGTTGATACATCCTGTATTTCCCTACTGGCTACTGCCGGCACTCAAACGTGCCATCGATCATGCCTCACCAACTCCCACATGTTCCGGTTAAACCTACATTTAAGAGGCTACTTATAATCACTTACATACTCACTTACTTGAGTGAATCAGACATCACATGATGCCTTAAAACTGCTAGCATAAGCTTAAACGTGTTGGGTACAATATACAGCTCACTGTGAGAACCACTAACACGTTACCAGATAATGACGACACGGGTCATGTGACCTACAAGGGAAGCGTCCTTTCGTGCTCAACACCTCAGTTAGCTACTGATAAACAAAGCCTTCACAGGTTATATTAGCATATAATCTCTCTCTTAAAGTTAGCTCTCAAGTCTAACTTAACCCAAACATATTTGTGAAACTGTACACTATCTAGGGCAGTGGTTCCCAACCGGGGGGAAATTTCCCCCAGGGGGGAAATTTGGACGTTTCAGGGGGGAAATTCTAGTCTGGAATTAAAATTCTGGAAATTATCAGTAGTTATGTAACGCCCGGGAGATGGTATGAAGGGGGAAATCTGGATGGTTGAATTAGGTGCAGGGGGAAATTACAGAAAAAAGGTTGGGAACCACTGATCTAGGGTTATCAATAAAAGTGTGTAAACTACAGAAAAACTTGCTCCATCTCCTAAACCATATAGTTATAAAAAAACATATAATTAAAATCATTTTCCGAAGGGACAACAGATAACAGCCAACCAACTACAACATACAACTAGTCGCCAGCGGCAGCCACACACTCATCTACCCCTCATCAGTCTAGAGCAGTGGTTCCCAAACTTTTTCTGGTCGTTACCCACTTTTCATACATGGTCCTTGTCCATGGCCCCCCCACCCCCTACAACCATAACCCGTTAACTGAAAAATATGAACATCCTTGCTGATACGTAAGATTCAAGACCAGGTTATCATACAGAATACACAGCTTAGGAAGCCTTAGATTAGAATTATGTTGAGTTAAAATTATCTTGCTTCCCTAATACATCCCCATGTCTTGTTTTATGTCAAGAACACAAAATCATATAAAAAAGGACGTATTACTCATGTGTCTGGCAGCAAGGCATTGCACAAACCTGTACTGAACCTGTAAGTTCCCTCCACTGGCTACCTACCCGCTAAACTCTTTTGGTTTTATTTATGCATAGCCTCAGACTATGGCCCCCAGTTTGGGAACCACTGGTCTAGAGTTAAGTACATCCTTTCTTGCCCCAGAACATTGGTAGCAGTGGTAGGATATAAACCCACGACTCCGAAAACACCGGTATAAAAAAAAAGGAGAAATACAAACAGTTAAAAAGCAAGTGATAACCGAGAAATAAAACATAAAATAATAAAGGGTTAAAAAGAGAAAATAATAGGAGAAACGAAGTTAAGTGAAGAAAGAAGCAGAGAAGAAAGGTGCAGTGAAGAGAGAGTAGAGAGTGTTGTCAGCCGAGTCAGCAACAATTATCAAGCCTCTACCGAGGACCCTCACTGTAGCAGACAGTGGTGACGTCATCGAACTTTACCACGTCACACACACTGAGAAGGTTATTACGTCACCGTACTATTCATCACTTACCAGCAGCCCTACTACACTTCATCACACAAGGAAGGACGTAGGTGTGATCTGGTACGACATCACTATACCTTCTACACTCAATCATTCAGTATAGCTGAGGAAAGTGATAAACTTAATCTACGAGGGATTATTAAAAGTGAAATTCAACTAATAAGTGCAACTATGACTAGGAAGGACGTAGGTGTGGGTGGTATGGTACGACGTCTTCATAACTACTAATTATCAACGTTTATTTCACTAATTATGGTCATTAGCTAGGTACATATAATTATATATTACAAATATATAACACAATCCTACATCATCACATTAGGATATAATATTTTATGTAAACGTATTAACAATATTTCCTCATTACACATTCTATGCATTCATAATTGTGAGTATTAATATGCGTATGCCTTCACGTATATAAACAGAAGAGTGTCCTTTGTTAATCTTCAAGCAGAAGTGACAGGTGTTATGTATCCCAGAATTTTGTTAAGTTGCGTGGTGCAAATCGTAGCCTAATACTATTCCCAAGCTCGGGTGTGTTAGTTTATGCATACGTATGTGTGAGCATGTTGTCGCTTGCCGTCCAGACATTATGTCGCCGTTTAGATTTAGCCACGAGTTCTTCCACCCCCCCTTCCCTCTCCTATGTCCTACCCCAACCCAGGTGGTGGCCAACAAAGTTTATATATAAGGAAGAGAACATTTTTATTACTCAGACATTAGTGAACTCTGAAAGGGGAGAGGATTTAAGTGGCTAGCTGGGAGGAACAGCCGGTTGTTTCCAGGCTATAGAGGTATTTTGTACATATATTATTTCTTCACATACATTCACTCCTGGTCCATCACCCTCCTCAGGTCGCCCATCTGCCCCATCTATCCGGACTACTTCCTCCAAATACAAAGTTCGCTTGTGTGTGCCAGTTTGATGTAATCTCCTGGAATGTATGTGGTATCACCAGTTATGCTAAGCTCACTCAACTCAAGGCATATGTTTTTCGTCATCATCCCAGTGATATTTTTCTTCAGGAAGCATTTCCAGGATGGCCTCTCGCTGCTAGGCAAGCTTCTCCCCTCTCAGGTTATGTGCCATATGTTCATCTAGTAAGGAATGGTCTCCTGACTTACATACATAGATCCTTGCCACATCATCTTCTCCGTACTTCCACTGATCCTGACATGACCTTTCAGCTATTTGAGGTTCTACCTGGGAATGGAGTACTCCAATTATGTAATGTCTATTCTGCCCCAGCTAGACTCACTCTTGATGCTCTTCCTTCTCCAACAGTGCGTGGTATGGTGTATATGGGAGATTTTAATGCTCGGCATTCTGATTTGGTTGATAGTTCTGGCTCTATTAATCGTAATGGTGTTCGTCTTCTTTCATATATCCGCAAGCATCATTCGACACGCTGGGACACTGGTGGTGCCACTCATCCTCTCGTCTGGCCTGATAGCATCTCGGGTCCAGTGCTCCTCAGTGCCAGACTTATTCTCTGATCACATCGCTCTTCGGTTTCATTATTCTCTCCCTGCTGGGTTAAATGCATCAGCTACTCGTTTGCGTATTACTGTGCCCCCTAAATATTGCCCGAATTACATCTTATTTATGGCCCATGTATTACCTACATTTGATATATCATCAGCTGAACAGCTGTTCTCTGATCTTGTATCTGCTACTCATGACTTTTATAGGCTACATGTATCCCGCCCACACCTCCAGCATCGCCATACTGTCCACTCCTGGACGCTTGATGCACGTATACAGGAGGCAAAGGAGGAGGCTAAACGTGATGGGCTATTTCAAGCCAACCCAACTCCTGACATGCTCCATCGTTACCAGATGTCTAGGGATGCTTTAGTTGCCCTGCAGGAGTGTGCTCACACTGAGTCTTGGCAGCGGTTCACAGACAGTATTAACCAGCAAACAAGTGTGGCTCCATAGTCGCGAGAAGGAAATAATTTACTACATAAATTCATACTTTACAGAAGAAAAGAATAACGGAGGACCACTGATCTCGTCACGTCTTCCTTCTCCACACACACAAACACACACACACACACACGTACAGTCTGTTACAGTTCCGACTGGGCCACCCAGTATCGAGAGATCGTAGATGTGGCAGGAGTGTGTGTGTGTGTGCTCGAAAATTATACGGATCGTCAACACTCTCCCTCTGTAGTGAACATGACTCTGCCTCAAAATTCATTCCATAGATGGCGCTGTGTAGTGGTGGAAGGAATGTGGTCTGCAGGGTTGAAGTTTCGGGAAAAATATTTGCTCGTGCCAATGAGTCATGAGCTCTCAGGCAGAGTGGTTGACGAATGCTGATATGGAAATTTAGAACCTATATTACACAATGAGTAGGTGAAGCTAAGGTAAAGTTGTTCGTAGCCTGAACGGTGAATATTTCTTCTTAATGATTATCATGTTTTGCATGCAACATTGCTCAGCCGTTCTGACAGAGCTCACGTCTCGTAGCCACGATTGTTATCTTGTTTTTCTACCAACTAAGATCGGGCAGATAGGTTGTTTTCTTTGTCCATCATAATTTGGTAAGCATTGTTTGATGTTCACCTTTGATTTTGTATTTTATTTGTAAGTCACGTTACAATGTATTCCATGCATAGTAAAGTTCCTTCATTACTAAATACTCCTTCACAATCGCTCTCTCTCTCTCTCTCTCTCTCTCTCTCGTAATATAAACGTTAAAGTCTACTGTAATTCTCTCTCTCTCTCTCTCTCTCTCTCTCTCTCTCTCTCTCTCTCTCTCTCTCTCTCTCTCTCTCTCTCTGAAATAAACACCATCTTGTCTTATCCTATCTCTATACTAATGAAATTGAACAAAGAGTGAGGACCAATTACACAATTGTTCGTTGTGATTCGTTAGCGCCCAAACGGAAGAAACTAAACTGTGTAAATGACTTATGTCTGATTTATTGGAAGCATCTGATGAATAAAGTATGCATCTATCTATTGTAATAATACAATTGCTCAATTGATAGTTTTGATAAATAGGATAATCAGCTTTTGGGAAATAACGAAGCCTTACAAGTGTGTTTGGGGAGGACTCTGACAAAATGACTGTGGAATCAGTCCTGGCTCCCTGACATTCTAGGTTAATAAACAAATTAATAGTGTCGAAATAAGTGATAGTTTTGCCAGTGATAATCAACTCGATTGATTGTTAACTGGGTTATGTTTGTTTTGAACCCACAGGTGAACGGGGAAGAGGGATCACTCCTAACGACCAAACGTGTGTTTAACCTACTAATAGATTACCCCAAATTACATTAATGTGTGCATTGTAGTAGGTGATCTACCAAATTTGCACACCGTTCACATAACGATTGATTTATTCCTGAGATATCGGTGTGTGGCTGTGGAGAAGAGAAGGGCGAAGTCTCAGAAAGTAGCCTAGGTGGGCAAGGTGAAGTTCACTGGAAGGCACCGGTTGAGCACACGGATACGTAGGGTCATTAGTTTAGCTAGTAATGTAATGGCGAAGACCTTAAACCGTATCCTGACCCCTTTTGTGCCTGACCAGTACTGCCTGAAATCGTCAACAGACTTTCTACAATCTATCACTACTGCTCCTCCTGCAGGTGTAGTCGCTTCGATGGATGTGGAGAGTCTCTTCACTAATGTTCCCGTGGATGAGACCATCAACCTACTGCTGGACCACATCTACAGGAGTAAGGACACCCCACAGCTGGATATACCTGAGAACTCCCTACGTAGACTTCTCCAAGTGTGTATCAAGGAGGCCCCATTCCGTGACCAGCGAGGCAACCTGTGGAAACAGATTGATGGTGTTGCCATGGGGTCCCCACTTGGGGTCCTCTTTGCCAACACATACATGAGTTTGTTGAGCAGAGAGTGTTCCAGCGTACTCCACACCCCATAGCCTACCACCGTTATATTGAGGATACCTTTGTGATTGCTGATACACAAGACATAATAGATACAGTCAGACATACTTTTGAAGAATGTTCAGTTCTCAGGTTTACCTGTGAATTTTCCCATGACAAAAACAATACCTTTTCTTGATGTGAAGGTCACACAGACTCAGGATCGATTTTCTACTACTGTCTACCGGAAACCTACCAACATTGGCCTCTGTCTGAATGGTGATAGTGAATGCCCAACAAGGTATAAGTCTACAGTGGTGACTGCATACGTCAAACGTGCCCTTACACACTATTTAACATGGAATGCTGTTCACCAAGAACTCGACTTCGTGGCCCAACAACTAGTGGATAATGGCTACCCAAATAAAGATATCCAACGGTTGACCAGACGCACCTTGGATCAGTGGTACCTCCAGGAGGACAGACCCGATGATGGTAGTAGAAAATTAAAGTTATTCTACAGAAATGTTATGCACAAAAACTATCAACAAGATGAAGGAAGCTGCTCTTCGGAACATAATTGATTGACCTAATCATCTATTACAAGAACAGGAAGACGTCTCAGTTGCTGATGAAGAACTCTCCTCGGACTGACAGTGACCCTTTGAACAGACATGGTGTGGTCTACCAGATTATATGCCAAGCGAATGGATACAGCCATTCTTACGTTGGTATGACCACCAGTCGCCTTTCGAAGAGGTTATCTGTTCACCTGCAGGAGGGTAACTTCTACCAGCACTATGTGAGCGCCCATGGTAACTTGTCAAGACATCAGCTGCTACAATGCACAACCATTATAGATACTGACCAAGACAGTCGTCGACTAAGGTTGAGAGAAGCTTTACATACTTTGAAATTAAAACCTTCTCTCAACGTTACTCAAGAAACGTTTCTACTGCCTACTAACATCAGGCGAAACCGACCCACACTCAACCAAGACCCGGTAGCTGTAGGTATCCCTGTCAGACCACCAGAAAACTCAGCTAACCCAGCCCCAGACCTCCCTATCAGACGCTCTGCCAGGCTGCAACAGCGTGGGTCAAGCCAGCCGTGACACACAATCAGGTGGGACCGCTAGCAGCCAATCAGAATGCAGGGACCATAAATATTATAAAAACATAATTGTAACCATTATTATTATTATTATTATATACATGTCATTATCATAGATTATTATTATTATTGTTATTATCATACATATTGTCATTATTACTATTGTTATATTATATTGTTATATTACTGCTAACGGCCAATCAGGGCGCAGTACGCACAGCTGTATCTCCATACAGGGACTATAAATATACCTGTTTTTTGTAAGACACTCGGGGTGCTGATGGTGTAATAGTTAGCACACTCGCCTGGTAAGCGAGAGATCCCAGGTTTGATTCCCGGGTCAGTGGAATTGTTGGACAGTTTTCCTAAGCCCCTAATGTCCCTGTTCACCTAGCAGTAAGTATGTACCTGGCTGTAAATGGCTGGGGGAAGATATGATGATGTAATAAGACACTCATTCCTTTGAGAATGGCTTTGAGAGAAAGCCGAAACGTCAGGCCAATAAACTCACTTGGTAATTTACTTTTCCATCTCCCCAGCAATACTAAGAAAACAATTCGCAAACTTGAAAAGATTTGCTACAAAATAAACAGCGCAGAGCTCGCAGTTATCTTCAACAAAACTTGTATTAGAGAGGGTTTCCTTCCAATTTATAATTTCATAACATTTTAAACATTGCATGCCTATTTTTTTTGTATTAATTTTATTTTTCAAATTGTGAGCAATGACTTTCTTTTTTTTTTTACCCGAGTTGCCCGGATCTAACCTACTAATCAAATCAAGACCCGATGCAGATTACATGTATCTAACCAGGCAACTTACCGGAACCAAAGTTGTTATTAATACACAATAACTGGGTTTTTGGCTAGGATAGCACAGTGTTACCACATCCGGCTAGATCCCAGAAATTTGCCCCAGTTACTTTATGATAGTTTACACCAGTTATATACCGGTAGTTTACCTAGGTTAGGTCCTGGTATTCTGCTGTGGTCTAGGTTAGGTCAGGTCAGACTAATTTCCATATTATAATAAGTTTGTAAAACGGGGCATCTCCGATAGAAATACCAGATATGAATTGAAAAATGTGTTAAAATAGTCCAAAATAGTGAGTAATTATACTTAAAAATATACACTATAGTGTACCCAGTTATTCTGTAAATTTACCCCAAAGTTATAGCCGACTACTCAGGCCAAACCTGGGTGTTATACTTGGACTTTGGGCTTTGGAAAGCTGCAATATTGTTTGTGCTGTTATGAACTAAATTGCTGCAATCACATTTGAAATACACATGAAGGTGGACCTCCTATATCCTACAGTGATATTGTGTTTAAGTCAGAACCGGTGAAAGTCAAAGTCCGTTCCTGTATAGGTTTGTTCAATTTGTCTATTATTTGTATTTCCTTTCCTCAATCAAAATCCCTTAATTATTTTCCCAGCCTTTACATTATTATATTTCAAGAATGATTAAAAACAGAAAAAGTTGGCATGATTCTATAGTTTTACCAAGCAAGAACTGATTTACAATGAAGTACAAGACTTCCCTTCACATTAATAATATTACATAATTATCAAGAATGGATCACACAACCCCTAAGCAATCCACATTATCTCATATAAGTTAAATTAGATACGAGAACATAAAATAATAATAATTAATAATGTATATAATTAACAACTACTATTTTAGTAGAAATGGTAGACCAATAGGAACTCTACACCTGCTCTAATCTGTCATTGCTATACTTAAAGCCTTATTTGTGCTGCTATCGCTCTATTTTACAGCCTGTTGCACCTACAATTCATGTATTATAATATTATTAACTTACTTGTCATATATTTAATGGCCGCCTTAATTACTGTTATGTCCCCCTATCCTTTTATGTAAGCTACCGAATCGCTGGTCTGAGGCGAGCTTGGATGGATACGTTGTTGGTCTTGGTTTCAGTGGCTGGCAGCAGGGTCCAGCAAGGTTGATCTAGGAATCCTTTTGTCCGACCAGAACAGTTCCGCTTGCTTTGGCTTGGTTTCACCCAAGCGAACTTCGTATCCGATTGACGACCAGATGACGTCTATTGTCTATCTCTCACGCACAGTCTCTCTCTCTATCTATCTCTCTCCAATGTAACTCATGAACAAGAATAGAACAGCTTCACCATTACCACCACTACATCAACCACTACCACCTCCACTACTACCACCACCACCTATTCCTGCACCCCTCAAACCCCCCATCCCAAGCTTTACCTTACCTAGTGTATGAGTGTGTGTGTGTGTGTACGGTAGGGATGTGTGTGTATGTCTGTATATGTGTATGTATGTGTGAGTGTGTGTACGGTGTGTGTGTGTGTGTATGTACTGTATGTGTGTGTGTACCCTAGTTTGTTGTTACGATAGAAGGGTGTGGTGTGCGGGAGTAGGGGTACAGGCTTGGGGGGGGGGGGGGGGGGGGGTTAGAGGGGTGTGGGAATATGGGGCATGCTTGGGGTGTGTGGCGGTAGGGGACAGCCTTTTTACCCCCCCCCCAGCCTGTCCCCTATTCCAGCACCCCCCAAACCCCCCCACCCCAAGCCTGTCCCCTATTCCCGCATATATAGTCTATCTCTCTCACACACAGTCTCTCTCTCTCTATCTCTCTCACAATCTATCTATCTATCTATTTATCTCACACACAGTCTCTTTCTCTATCTCTCTCTCACAATCTATCTATCTATCTATCTCTATCTCTCACACATTATATCTATTTTTCACTCTTTCTCTCTCACACACACACTATCTCTCTCACACACAAATGTAACCACACCCAATTTTAACTCTCTCTCTCACACACACACCCTCTCTCTCTCTGAAATTAAAGAGAGAGAGAGAGAGAGAGAGAGAGAGAGAGAGAGAGAGAGAGAGAGAGAGAGAGAGAGTTTGTGGAGGCGATATGACCATGCATGGCTCAAATCCAGGGGTTCGAATCCCCCCCAACCCCCATTGATCATTGAAAAACATTTTTTTATAGGTCCAAAACACTCCCCAGGTTTTAGCGATCAAACCCATGTAAAAATATTCACTCTAGGACCAAGCATCAGGGCGTGCATCGCGGACACAAACACACACACACACACACAGAATTTCGGCATTAGGTATATACTAGCCCCTGGCTAGTACAGTGGTAACGCGCCTGCCTTGCATCCGTGAGGTCGGCAGATCGAGCCTCGCCCAGGTCCGAGAGTTAAAACTGTTTACTGGGGGGTTACTGCCATGGCTGGGCACCATGGTGGGGAGTTGGGCTTGCCTGGCTGACGTTCATGAGAGTGTCTCAGCTGAGACAGATACTTGAACTAAAACCCTGCAACTTTAACTTTAACTTTAACATATCTATATATATAAAACAATCTGTCTGTCTGTATGACCGCTAATCACGGCCGCATCGTTTCACCTAGAGTAATATTTTTTACATACGTTTTATCACTGAAAGCTCAGGAGTGTCCTCCGCTTACAAAAAAAATGTTTTTCAATGATCAAGGGGGGGGGGGAGTTGGGGGGGGGGGTTCGAACCTTGCTGCCAATGCATGCTCTCTAGCTCTCTCTCTTTCTCTCTCTCTCTCTCTCTCTCTCTCTCTCTCTCTCTCTCTCTCTCTCTCATGCACAGGGGGGTCGCGGGGGGAGCGGGAATAGGATATAGAGATAGAGATAAAGAGAGATAGAGATAGATAGAGATTGATAGAGATAGATACAGATAGATACAGATAGATAGATAGATATAGATAGATACTGTAGATATATACTGTAGATATATACTGTAGATATATATATATATATATATATATATATATATATATATATATATATATATATATATATATATATATATATATATATATATATAGATAGATAAATAGATAGATAAATAGATAGATAAATAGATAGATAAATAGATATATATATATATATATAGATATATATATATATATATATATATATATATATATATATATATATATATATATATATATATATATATATATATATATATATATATATATATATATATATATATATATATATATATATATATATAGATATATATATATATATATATATATATATATATATATATATATATATATAGATATATAGATATATATATATATATATATATATATATATATATATATATAGATATATATATATATATATATATAGATATATATATATATAGATATATATATATATATATATATATATATATATATATATATATATATATATATATATATATATATATATATATATATATATATATATATATATATATATATATATATATATATATATGCAAATAAATCACTTGGTGGCACGTGATCCAGGATTATGCGAAAATCCACATTCTGTTCTTACCCCTGAAGATGTGAATTACACGAAAGCGCTTGGGACTCCGTGTTTTTTTGTTGTTGTTGTTTTTATATTAACAAAGATGAGGACAAAGGCCACAGGCCCGCTTACCGTCCTAATCTACATAGTACAGTGAGAGAGTGGTCCAAAATCATGTCCAATCTCGTTCGAGATGCCCTGACACATTGCGTTTGAAGGTACATAAGTCGTAGTAAGGTGGAAAGATGGATGAAGGTAGAGTATTCCAGAGTTGACCAGTTGTGTATATGAAAGACTGAGAGTACCGGTTAACTCTTGCATGAGGGAGTTGGACAGAAAAGGGGTGAGAACGAGAGGCTTGACGAGTGTTGCATGTTCTCCTGAGGGGAGGAAGCATACATTGAGAGAGTTCAGATGAGCAATGTCCAGTGTAATAGCGATAGAAGAGAGAAAGTGATGCAACACTGCGGCGAAGAGAGAGAGGTTGTAGTGAATCAGTAAGAGGAGGAGAGTTGATGAGACGAAAGGCCTTTGATTCCACCTTGTCCAGTAGTGTTGTGAAGGTTGATCCCCCCCACACATGAGAGCCATACTCCATACAGGGGCAGATGAGACCCCTGTACAGAGACAGTAACTGTGCGGGGGTGAAGTATTCACGGAATCTGCACAGCACACCTAACTTCTTTGAGGCGATTTTAGTAAGAGAGGTAATGTGATCTCTCCAGGAGAGATTATGAGAGAAAGTGACTCCAAGAATATTAAGAGAAGAGGAAAGGTCAAGTTGTGTATCGTTAACCCCTGCAGTCCGGTAGGGGGGTAAGCTCACTCGACGTTTCTACCCAGCCGCTCGCGTCAAAATTACTCGATTTACATTATATTCACAACGCTCACACTCTTAACCTATATAGTGTACTAACTTCAAAATAGTTTCTTACATACCTTCAACTCTTCCTCTTTCCAATGGTACCATCGGGAGGGCTGTACGATGAGTAGTTGTGAAGATAGGGCGAGTTGAAGTGGACCATGTTTTGCGCGGTAAGCGTGAAGTGTTCCGACGGGTGGGGGTGGCGATGGCTACGAGCCTACCGCGCTGCGTTATACCTACTTGCAACCTCTACTGTGTGGCTTGCTGACCATTCCAGAGTGGTTATAGTGCCCCGGGATGAAGTGTTGGAGTAATAACGAGTAAAAATACACTCGTCCTGTGTCTATATCACCGCACTAATAATAAAATGTACACTTGAATGAATAAATTCGTGTCACTATCACATATTCACTTCCGTATTTTCTTATTGTGTCACTATCACTGCACTAGTTCCTTATATCTAACGTGTCACTATCACTGCACTAGTTCCTTATATCTAACGTGTCACTATCACTTCACTAAAACTATTGTGTCACTGTCACCATACACTCGTATATACAAATAAAAGTGTCACTGTCATTTCATTTCCCACACTTCATGCTATCTATATATCATCTAAGGTATGATACTCAGAATAGCATTTCCCGGGGCATAGTGGCACTTGACACCCGGTACACCAGTATCTAGTCTCTCTTCTTCTGGTGGGCCGACGTGTCGTGTGCATACAGACATAGCACCGGCGGAAGCCTGACCTGCCTGACGCGAGGGTAGGCAGGTCGTCAAGGAAGTGGCGCTCGGCCCAAACTCTTGACTGGAGTCTGTCAAGCTGCCCTCCTGCCGGTGGCCGTGCCTGCTGCTGTGGTGTTCTGACTCCATACTCTTCCAGCAGCTCCTTCACGACCGTCTTTTCGAACTGGCGAAAGGTGACGGTCGTGCCTTGATGCTGCTGGGTGTAGAGTATGTAGGCGTTCAATACACAGATGTCGATCAGGTGCAAGCACGCCTTTTTATACCACTTGCAAGTTTTTCTCAGGCAATCGATTGTACTGATCATCATGTCTGATTTGTCAACGAGTCTCATGTTGATGTCATAATCAAACACGACATCAGGTTTAAGGATGGGATTACCTGTGTCGCGGTCGACCTTGCCGGAATCCAACATCTCACCCTTGTGCACAGTGGTGAGCATGTGTACTGGCCTCTTGTCATGCCACTTCATGGCAAGTAGAGGGCCAGATTTTTGGATGAGAAAGTCGCCCCGATGTGTTACAGGGAAGGCTGGATACCACTTCCTGTTGGGACGAACAGTGCCATAGGATTCCGTTCCATGCTCTTTCAGGAACTGACTCAACAATGGAGATGTGTAATAATTATCCGTGTACAGAATGTGGTTTTGGTTATAGAAATGGTCCATTAGGTGCTTCACAACAGCACCTGAGAAGCCATGAGGATCATTCTCAGCGATATCCACATCTGAACCCGTATAAATTACAAAATCTAAAACATATCCCGTCTGACAGTCACAGATGACATAAAACTTTATGCCAAATATGTGCCTCTTAAACGGGATATACTGAATGAAGGACAGTCTACCTCTGAAGAGCATGAGAGACTCGTCGATTACCACTTTCTGGAATGGTCGTAGAAATGCACGGATATTCTGGAGCAACATGGACATAATAGTACGGATTTTCCACAGCCTATCACTCGGGGAGGGACCCAGGTTGTTGGTGAAGTGGAGGTTGGTGAGGATATCCCTGTAGCGGTCCCGTGACATATACCTCCCGAAAATAGGTGTGGATAGTAAGTCATCCGTGATCCAGTAATCCCGCAATCGATGTTTCTTGTTGTGCGGCATCAACATCGTTAGTGCAAGCCACACATATATTTCTGCAACGCTTACATCTTCCCAATCTACCATATGAGAATGTTCCCGGTGCGTTGCGTGGTGCCAGCTGTTGATAATTTGATTGTAAACGTTCGTCTCCCAAACGATCCAAGACACTACAGCTACGTCATAAAAAGCAACGAAGTAATCCATCATCTTTGACGCAGCTGTACAGGGAAATTCTGGTTGAATTCCTGATTCCCGTGCATCAAAAGCAGGAATATCAGGCTGAAAATCCCTGCCATCAGTCCACACAAACGGACCCACATCTGCTACTCGTCGTCGTGGTGGTTGTGGTGGTGGTTGTTGATGTTGTTGTGGTCGTGGTTGTGAGGATGGATGCCGTGGTCGTGGTGAAGATAATGGGGAGAGAGTGAGGTCCGCTGAGTCAACAGAAGGGTCGTCTGGGTCAGAAGATGGCTCCCTTATCTCGTCCGAGATAAGACGTCCTCTCCTGCCTCCTTTCACTCCTCTTACTCTACCTCCAAGTCTCCTACTCCTTGATCGGGTTGGTGGAGGTATATCTTCACCCGACGATGAAGAAGAGGTAAAATGTAACCTCCTCTTCCTCTTAGAGGTTGCTACGGAGCGAGTGGAGGAACCACAAGCTCCACTCGGTCCTGCAATAGGTGATAAATCACCTACAATCCCCCTACTCGTCGACGGGATTTCGACTGGCACAGCAGAGGTTGCAAGTATTCTAACACTTGAAGGTTGCATTTACTTGGGAGAGAGGTTGAGCAGGTGGAAAAATATCATCCTCCTCGGTGGTGTATGCTACCCTCGCTTCGTTATTGATACGAAATTCAGGGTCAGAATCATCTATTTCAAAATAGACATCACTATCATCACTATCACTGTTCACCATAGAGATGGTCAATTCGAGTTCTCGCCCTATTGCAGAATCAGTAAGGTGTTGTGGAAGGCGTCGAGTACGTGGAGGCAACGATGGTGTGGAGGTAGCGAGTGGAGCGCGTCGATGCGAGGGTGTAGCGCGCACCGAATCGGACACGGGAGAATTAGCACTACGTCTTCCCGACATCGTGGTTGGTAGCCTACTGGGGAATCAGACTGAATGAACCTTTTTCTGCTAATGTATGGTAGTTGGCTACACTGCTAAATCGCCCAAACCCGCCCAGAATAGCCGCGCTTGGCTCAAAATAGCGCTAGATCTCTATGACGGTAGGCGCAGTTGCCCGGTTCCTTACGTAAGACGGCTTACGACGTCAACCGGTCTTTAGGGGTTAAGGCAGTTGCTAAAGCATATTTGTAGGTGAAATATGCATATAAGGCCAAACAAATTACTAAGAAGTTAGCATCCAAACTGAAAGTAAAGAGTTGACTGATATATACAAAACTTATACATTTCAGTGGCCAGTAAGGTAGAGAGTGATAAGTCAGTAATTTTTAACTTTCTATTTATATTATTGAATGATCTGTAAATTGTATGTTATCAAAGAATACGAAATACATGTCATACCGTAATTAAAAATGAACAAACGTCGTGTGGAACCTGGGTAAACCTACTATGAGCGGTCAGCCTTTCTTGCCCACACCAGACATTGGCTGCCGAGGACCTGACTGGCTTCACTCCACTGAGACCCAAATGAACGCGCGGACTGTCTCCTCCTATTCTAACCCCATGGGAGGGAGTGAGATGCGGAAGAACAGAGAGGTTTGCATTATGGGGAGGGAGAGCGATCACACACACAAATACAAGGAAGAAAGTCTGGTCTATCACGAATTCTATATTATGTTTTATAAGTCGTGATGGAATATATTTGTAATGTCATATGACTAATGCATTAAGAGTATTAGAATGTGCTATCATTTTCCGGTGGATTGTTGATATGCTGGGGTTTGTCAATCAGCGTAATTACAACTCATTACAACACCTTCAAAATAAACCATATAATTATGTACTGTATATGTGATTAATTAAAACTACGCCAGAAAGTATATCCTTGATATATTTCAATATTAGATGATAGTGCCTCTCTCTCTCAGGCGAGGAAGAAGGAGGGGCTGGAGAAAGATCGGGTCAGGTCACATTAATACCTCGGTATTGTACGATCCCCTGCATTCGACTAGGAATTGGGTTTAGCTTCTCTCGCCACTTTATTTGGAACAGACTATAGTATACACACAACAACTATGTTTTTAAGTCACGAGAGTGTGAAAGATACATTTAGAGATTTGATTTGATTTAATTTATAACGCCCAAAGAGCGGCAATCAAAATTACAATCTGGTAAATACAACTGAATATATCCATATCTCTCACGACACATTGTTACTACTACTTTATAACAGATGAATTATAATAATATGATATAATTTAACATAATAAATAGATATGGAGAAAAATTATATCTGGAACACAGTTAGCATCCACTAAATTGTGGATATCTTACTAATATGATATGTGGGATAAAGTATCATTAGATTATACTTTTATGTGGGATAAAATATCATTAGATTATAGAATATAGAAAAGGAAAGATTGTGGATGAATCGTGAACACGAGAGAGAGAGAGAGAGAGAGAGAGAGAGAGAGAGAGAGAGAGAGAGAGGTGGATGGAAGAAGAAGGAAAGTCAGGTCAGAGATTAATAATGCACCGCTAGGCGACGTATGTGTGTGTGTGTGTGTGTGACCCATGGTGTGACCAAATGGATTCGAAACATCCCCATCCCATCATCTACCAATCAGAATCATCCAGGAATGTCCCTGAGAGGCAGGGCTTCTCCGCCATCTAAGCGTGAACAGAGTATAGTTAAGAATTCTTTATTCCCTTAGGTATTCCTAACTTCCCCAGTCGCCCTAAGAACTCATACTCAAAACATTTTAGGAACTGTGGGCAGCCATTTTGTGATTGCCTAACTCGCTTGGATTGAAAAAGCCGAAGAATTTTTTGTGGTTGTGTGTGTTGTCTGTGAGAAAAGTGAATGTGTATTTAGTTTCTGCTTGTTTAGTTTCTTTCTGTAGTGTTTTCTGTATATTTTTGTATTCTAACCAGTGTTCTGTATCGTTGTATCGTTTTGCTCTGTTGTATGCTTTGACCTTGTTTCTGTGTAGTCTTTTTAACTGTCTATTGTACCATGGTAATGACCGGTTATGTGCTTGTCCGTTGTGTCATGTATAAAGTCACGAAGTCTGGTCCAGTTTGTTTCCACAGAACTGGCCATTGGGTCTGAATCAAGGAACGAGTCACAAAAATCAACTAAGTCTTGAGTAATGCCACCCATGTCAGCTCTGTTGTACATGTAGATTGTCCTGGGTAATTGTTTTTGTGTTGTTGGCTTGATGTTTGCGTCAATGAGTACCATCTCATGGTCACTAAGACCAGGTAGTACTCGTGTCCGTGTAATTAAGGAAATGTTGTTTGTGAGAAATAAGTCTAATATGTTGGATGTGACCCCGTGGCTTATGTTAGGATTATGCCTTTCTACACTGACTTGTGTGCGTGTGGGTGGAATTGTCTAGTGTCGCCTGTGCTGTCCAGTTTATGTATGGAAGGTTAAAGTCACCAGCCAACCATATATTTTTGGATGGGTCAATTTTAGATAAGCAATTGTCAAGGGTCTGCAGGTATTCTAAGTTTGAATTAGAGGGACGGTAAAATGATACTATAATGAGTGTCCTGAAGCCCTGTATCTGTATTCTAGTCCATATAATTTCAGAGTCCGCGTTCAGTTCGGTGGCTGGGGTCGCAACTATGTCCTGGCTTTGTCGCAATTAGGACTCCACCATGTTTATCGTCAATTCTGTCCTTACCTGACCCATATTCCTAGTCCGGTGGAAACTGCTTCATCACCAATTCGGTTAATAATTAATCACATTTGAAATTACAATAACTAATATTAACATTATCTTTTTATGTGCCTGAGATCAGACATGACTCAATTACATTTCTTTCAAGAAGATTTGACGATTTAGCTAGAACGTTGGCACCTCCCCAGTTAATGTGATGGTCATAAGTGGCTTTGTGTTGGAATAAACCACTACTTGGGTGAACTGTCCTAACACTATACTTGTGTTGTGTTATCATTTTATCTAAGTCTTTCCCTGTCTGTCCTATATAGAATTTATTACATATATTACATGGAATCTTGTAAACAACACCTGAGTTACTCGCAGGGCTGTTCTTGATGAGTGTTATTTTAACTGTGTTGTCGTATTTAAAAACTACTTGAACATCGAGTTTCTTGAGGAGCGGTACAATTTCTAAAAGGTTTTCATAAAATGGTAGGACTATGATTTTGTGGTGGTTTTGATCATCTGTTTTTAGCTCCGGCCTGAGCCGAGAGCTCTAGGTTTTATCGTAATTATTGTTCTTGTTCTTGTTCTTCTTCTTGGGGCGACCACTTCTTAAAAGGGGTTCAACTGACTCACTCACTCACTCACTCACTGTCTTTCTCCCATCCATTTTCTTTTACCGACATTGAATCATTTATTATTATTATTATCATTTTTTTTCTTTTTGGGGTGACCACTTCTTAAAAGGGGTTCAACCAATATTTAAGAGGTTCAACCGAGAGGGGGTTCAACCGAGAGTGGATTCAACCGAGAGGGGGTTCAACCGAGAGTGGGTTCAACCGAGGGGTTCACCCTCAATAAAAAGGGTTCATTTTCAAAATTTCAATATAACCATATGAATACGAAAATCCAGATAAAACATAATTAATATTTTTGAGACCTTTACATATGGATATTTTATTATTTCACTTGAATCATTAAGAGCCGGAGCTTTTGAAGGGTTTTCCTTCATGTTCTTGTTTTATCTTTACCTTCAAGGAAGCGTTTCCTTGCAATGTTGTGACATAGATTAAGAACATTTGTTGAATATTTTAGATTTTTCCCTGTTATAATTGGATACGAAATCGTTCACGTCAGACCATACATTCAGAAACATATGCGTTGTTTCCATTGCCAAAAATTCGGACACACAGCATTGAGGTCCTTCACTAAAGATTCAGGAGAATTCACTTGTGGTAAATGTGCCGGAAGTCACGAGACTCATCTGTGTTCAGAGACAGTCTTCAAGTGTGCCCCCACCAGGCAGGTGCAGGTGACTGCAGAAGCCTTAAAGTGGAGACCGAAACAATGGCATACATGAGGGCTCATGATGTCAGTTATGGTGAGGCAAAGAGGAAAGTGGAGGGGGTAACCCAGGTTCCTACTGTGTCCTATGCTGTAGCAGTAACTGGCTCATCTGCTCCTGCTAATGATGATCTCTACAAACTTCTTCAGGCTAAGGAAAAGGAAAAGGAAGTACTGACTGATAAAGTATATAGTTTAACACTTAAAGTAGATGAATTAACAAAGACAATTGCAGAACTTGTAGAATCAACCCAACAAAAGAAGCACCGTAAAGCTGATGATACCGTAAAGGTTAAAAAATTTCATGTTCTCGTTCAGGTGACTCCCTCGAAGCCTGCATCCGGGACTCGTCCAGCTCGTCGCGAGTCGAGCTGGTCGAGAACTGGCTTTGTGACTCTTGGAGAGGAACAGGCGATGGAGGCTACCACCTCGAAATCATCCCGAGGGAGGTCCCCGGGAAGTGCAGGGGAGGAGAAGGGTACATCTTTCCAGCACATGAAGGTTCGGCCGGACGAACAAGGCACCTCAAAACCCCGTAAACCACGATAATCTTCGCGTTAACCATAGTACAATGGAACTGTTGAAGTCTTAGAGCTAGATTAAATGAACTCAAACTTTTGGCCTGCACTTAGGCTGCCGATATTATTGCCCTTCAAGAAACTCATCTGCCAGTGCAGGCTGGACGACCAAGTCAAAGACGAGGTTGTTCAGCTTCGGAACTACAAGTTGATTAGGAGGGACCGGAGGGGGAGAGGGGGAAGGGGAGTAGCTATCTACATCTCCTATACCCTCCCTTTCACTGGGGTGCCCTGTAATTTTCCTCTGGAGTCTGTCGCTTGCAGAGTGAAATTCGGTGGCACCTACCTGACTGTCTGTTCTGTCTACTGTCCGCCTGATATAGTAACTTATGATGATGTTTTTGATCTACAGGACAGTCTGCCCTGTAGAAAATTAATTTTAGGTGATTTTAATGCACATCATACGTTATGGGGTTCCCTGCGGGATGACAGGAAAGGGGAGCAGATGGCTAGGCTCATCAGTGACTCTAGTTTGGTTCTTCAGAACGACGGTAGTCCGACGAGCGTTGACGATAATACAGGTAATTTTAGCGTCCTTGACCTACCTCAGGTCTCCCCATCAATTGCCGTCTCTTGCCAATGGCTACCTATTGATGACTCATTGGGAAGCGACCATTTTCCCATTTTTATTAAATATAAAATTGACACCATTAAAGAGCCTTCAGCACCTAAATTTAACGTAAAAAAAGCAGAATGGATGTCCTTCACAAAGAGGCTCAATATTGAAATTGTTGGGGAAATCATTGATGATAAAGTAAATAACATTAAAGATAGTATTCTCAAAGCCGCAACGGCAACCATTCCTAAGACTTCGGTAGATAGCGCAAAGCATAGAGTTCCATGGATTGCCGCAAGGTACTGTGTGAGAGGAATAGAGCCTACAGGCTTTTCAAAAATCACATAAGTGATGAGAATTTTCGCAAGTATAAACTTGCGAGAGCTAGGGCTCGTAGAACCATCAAACAAGCCAAACGAGACTCCTGCCGAAGCTTTGTCTCTAGCATTAATACTGAAACATCTAACTCCAAAGTCTGGTCCACTGTAAGAAAGTTGAATAAAAAGAAAATCTCAAATAAAATAACTAACATCAAACATAATAACGTCAATTATGATGAACCTAGAGACATTGCTAACGCCCTCACCAGGCAGTTCTCTTTTGCTAGCAGCTCTGACAATTACCATCCAGCTTTCTTGCCCCTCAAGGAAGCATCAGAGTTGCAGCATATTAACTTTGCCACAGGAGATGAATTGGATTACAACAGTGATCTTACAATGCAAGAGTTTGTTCAACCCTAGGAGCCTGTAGTGGGACATCCCCAGGACCGGATGAGATTCGGTATGAGATGATTAAGCATCTTGATCATGATTCCATGGTCAAGATGCTGCAAGTGTTTAATGAGATTTGGAGGGGTCATGCCTTTCCAAATTCATGGCACTTTGCAGATCGACTTCATCGTATCGCCCTATTACTCTCACAAGTTGCTTATGCAAGGTCATGAAACGAATTGTTAATCGTAGGCTATTGCATTTTTTTTAAATTCGAGGAACTTGCTGGTTGACGAGCAGTGTGGCTTCCGCAAAGATCGCCAGATGCTCGATCAATTAGTAAGCCTGGAATCTCACATTCAAGAGGCATTTGCCAAAAAACAGTTTTTAGTTGCAGTATTTTTAGACATTGAAAAAGCCTACGACATGACCTGGCGACATGGCCTCCTCAGGAAACTACATGCGATGGGATTACACGGTAACCTGCCCTTTTTTGTTCAGAATTTCATGTCTGACAGAACTTTCTCTGTCAAGCTTTTTTCGGATACAGTCACTTTCTCGGACACATTTGTCCAGGCAAACGGGGTCCCCCAGGGAAGTGTTCCGTCTCCGACCTTATTTCTATATATGATTAATGACATTCTACCAGCTCCTCCTCGAAATCTTAAATACTCACTGTATGCTGGTGACTGTGCAATATGGCACTCCAGCCATAGTGCACAGTTTTCGGCAACTCGAATCCAATTGGCACTGGATTTGATCAATAATTGGGGCCTCCAGTGGGGTTTTAAGTTTTCAGTTAGAAAAAGTGTAGGGAGTGGAGCCGAGTCATCCTCCCTGTGGTGCCTTTTTGCGCCTGCAGCCGGGGGGCCATGGCGATAGGCCCCTGGAAGGGCCAAGTTATCCGCCTAGGGGTCGCACGGCCCCGGAGGGCACTGGCGTAAGGTCCCTCAGAGCAAGACTCCACGACCTCGTAGAGTGTGTCGGTATAGAATTATCAACAATCGATTCCCTGGTTCTAGCAAATATTGCACCCTGGGTAATACCCCCTTTTATTTGTGTGGAATCCTGGTTACCAGGGGTTAAATCCCAGGTGCCGGAGGTGGAGGTATACCAGAGCTTTCGTGAAATAATTGTTAAACATCTTTCTTATTTCCATCTATATACCGACGGGTCCAAGACGGATGAATGTGTGTGTGCGGGTGTATGGTCGAATGAATGTCAGTTAAGATTCAGACTGCCGAATCATACATCTATTTTTCTTGCTGAATTATTTGCTATAGATAAAGCTTTGGATTTTGCCCTATCGACGACCCACGATAGGATAGTCATGTTTACTGATTCATTAAGTTCACTTAAAGCTATTAAATATTTGAATACAACTAACAATGAAATACAGGGTAATATCATTAGTAAGCTGTTTAGTGCCAATAAATTGATCAAGTTAATATGGGTACCATCACATTATGGTATCTATGGTAATGAACAGGCTGATAAACTAGCAGGGTCAACTGTTGATCTGGACCTTAGCATAGTCCGTACGGATCTCAGGTGTTTTGTCTCTCTCTTAAAGAATACCTACACCCTCTCCTAAGGTAGTTAGGAAGTCGAATATCGTAGAAAATATGATATCATAACTCATTATTACCACCAAAACACACCATTTGTTGTTGTAGGAGAGACTGCTACAGGGAGGGAACTTTGATTTATGTATAAAAACAGACGTTAATTAAGGCGTTAATGAGTATACAAGGATATGTTAGACCCACTACATGTTATTGATGAACACTTGTTGTTGATGTGATATTATAGATTTCTTCGTCAGAAAATCAACTTGTGCCAGGAACTGGAGCCATACATTGCTTGACACACGACGTGACATGCTACACATACATACATAACGTTAGGTGTTATTTATACTGACACTGAGTTTTATTGAGTGGGACATTTCAAAGTGTTATTGATGATTCAAAGGGAGTTGTAGTGTACCCACCGTGACTCCACTCCAATTAGGAGATTTACCTGACCTGACATTCCTTTAGTCCTAAGCAGATAATTGTATAATTACCCAGGTCATTATTAGATTTACCTGACCTCCCTCCTTTACCATTGTAACGTTGCTATTTTTATCCCCCTTTTTTATTGGAGGAGGAACAAAAAGCACGGCCTTTTACAAAATAAAAATATGACACACCAGTGTATGATACTCTATCCTTATACTGGATCAACCCGGTCTGCAAAAAAAAAAAGGACCGAGGGACTGAGGACTGAACTTGCCTTGCGAATACCATAAAAAAAATCATACAAAGGCAAGTCCAGTTCCTCGTCAGTAACGCTGCCACCACCAAACCACCGGTTGATCACAGGAACCAAGTTATCACACGCTGGGACACAGTCTATTAAGATAATATACGGTATCGGTAACGGAATACTCCACTAATTATAATTAAGTTTATTATGTACATTCATTTTCATATAAAAAAAAAAATATATATATACTCCCTCAAAATACTAATCCCCCAATCCTACCCCATCTGACACTAGGACGGGGACAAATCCCGCGTCTCGCTAGTGACAAAGATAAACAACAAATAAATAAACTAAATAATCCACTTCACTTCCTAACTAATAAAAAAAAAAGCATACACATATATATATTATTAATAAAAAAAAATAAAGATGGCCGAACAAATATGATACTTTAGATTTTTAACTATGCCAGCAATTCTCAAATTATTAATATTATATCCATCAGAATTATATTGGTATGCCGGAATTGTGCTATATGGCTTTTCACCACGGGAGACGAAGAGAGACTCCATTAATAATAACTATCAAATGTATAATAAATATTTACCTCAATATTAACACTTGTAGACACTTGTAGCAGTAATAATCCAGTAGAGTTACCTTTTCACCACGGGAGACGAAGAGAGACTGATTGTGAGCAACTGCTTCACTTCCTTCTCACTTCGTCTCAGTAGTTGTGGGGCATCTACTCGTGGAAAACTAGTTCCACCTGCTATATTTTCCTATTATTTGACCATTCCAACAATTTCTTTCTCCCAGGTGTATTCCCTAGTTACATTTAATGATTAACTAATATCCTTAACATTCCTCCAACACATTATCTTTATCCTCAGCCACATAGAATACAATTATTCCTAATATACTGCACAAATATTCACTCCGCCACCGAAAATATCTCGTCCTTCTATTGGGACCCCATCCCTCACTCAACTAATTTTCTAATTAAGTTGCCAGAAAGAAATGCTGGTATTTTATGGAGTGTGAAGTTAGTAATTATACATTAATTAAAAAAAACAACATTCTAAATAACATACATAATAAAAATGGGGTGTTACACACGTCCCCTCTTCCTGAGCTGGAACTTACAGTGAAAATTAATTTATATATTTTTCTAATTCAATTCCTCCCCCCCTTAATCTTTACATTCATACCATTTGTCACTATCGCTATACCATACTGTACAACATCAGACAATATTCCCCCTAATTTGTTGGTCAGTGTTGATAAACTACCAACTTTACTTACAGTCCTTAGACTGCTTTTCTTTCCCGCAGGAAAGAACTTCTCTACCTAACATTACACAATACACATAACACATAATACACAATAGATATTAGGGACACCTTTGGTTGGGGTGTTGTTTTTGGCGCTGGAAACAACGTGTAATACTGTGTCCCTTGCGTTTGCAATAGTAACAATAATAGGGGGAGGGTGAAGGTGGTCTTTGAGATCTGGAGTAGTGTGAATATGCAGAGGAAAAACGATTCTGTGAACGTTGTTGACCATGAGTGGAAGAACGTGATGTATTTCGTGACTGATGGTGTTGTTGAGAAGAGGTACCTACAGGAGCATTAGCAACAGAGACAGTGGGTGTGGTTACAAGAGATGGAATGTCCTCAAACTTGGATGCAAATTCTGTTAATGTGTCCTGTGGGTTAAAGTCAAGTTTCCTATCTAGTGATTGTTTAGCAGTGGCTGGATGTAAAAGAAACATGAATGTATAATAGCCTAAACGGTTACCAATTGCCGAGAGATCTACTTTGCCATTTTTGTCAACCCAATTTGATGTCTCAAGTTGTTTAATTAATTCCAATTTTACATTAGAAGCTTGATGTAAGGCTTCCATAACAGGAAGTGGTTGGTCATGTTTCTTGTGATTTTCCGCAAGTTTATACAATGTGGCAAGAGAACCAGACTTGTTAGTGCCAGAGAAGTATTCAATAAATTTAGATTTGAAGTCATCATAAGATGTGAGTGAGAGAAATAAATCACTCTGAAGGAGGAGACCAGCTGAGCAATTAGTTAATTGACATCTTGACTTAAGTTGAGCAATCTTGATAGAGTCATCTGTGATATTTCTACGTGCAATCTCATCATCAACCTCCTTAAGTAAAATGTGAACAGGAATGTTATCACCTGTGAACTTAGGATAGGATGGCAGTTCATGAACAAGTGTTACTGATGTTGAGTTAGACATATTGGAGTAATTATATTGTTTACGTGTCTTAACCATTCAAATATAAAAATAATACAAGATAATATTAATAGAAATACACAATACACAATATATATACAAGCAATTATTTAAGACTGGTACATACTGAGATAAATGTAATTAATTGATTAAGACTACTGTGGGGCAAAAACTCTTTTAAATGGGTTAGGTTAGGTTAGGTTACTTGAGATTACAACTCTTTTAAATGGGTTAGGTTAGGTTAGGTTAGGTTACTTGAGATTACAAATAGTACAGTAAACTGAAATGCAATAAAATTAAATGATTACATGAATTGATATACAAAATATAATAAAAATATAGAAAAATCTCACGACACTGGATGCAGAAATGCACGAGTACCCGGTACCGTATGGCTTGGTTGAAGATGCAGTACAGTACAGTAATCACAGGTAGCCTATGGTAGCTTGGACGAAGTGCTGACACAAAAACACAACTGTAATGTTTCCAAATACACTACAGTATAATGCACATAGATGAATATTACATAAAAATAATTATGTGTGAGAATGTGTAGAATGTCAGTTTTTAATGTTGACAATTATGTGTGAGAATGTGTAGAGTGTCAGTTTTTAATGTGGACAATTATGTGTGAGAAACACGTTATTGATATACAAGTTGCACCAATGTTCATATATATAGAATAATGTGGATAATTACCCAATAGAAATTTTAATAACTTATAATAATTACTTGAAGCACAATGAAATAAAGTACAGTTGCCTCCACTCGTAGCGACCCCAGTCTCAGGTGTGTGTAGCGAAATGTGGCAGCACTGTGTTTGTTTACTATTGGTCAGAGTCAGTGAATGGACTCGACTAACCCTCGCTATAGTCTCCATATGGATGCTATATAAGTAGAATTGTCTATCAAAAAATGCATACGTTTCCAACATCAATTCAAATATAAAAGAAACTAGAAAATATAAAATATAAAACTCAATTTGCATTGTTTTATGTGAAAAAATCCGCGTAGCGATGTGTAACTTCTGACAGGAAGGAAGGGAGAGGGTAGGGTGAAACGGGGGATATGGGGATGTGCGTGTCGGTGTTAAGTTGTGATGCTACGAGACTTCTTATTCAGTGAAACAATCCACAAAACCGCATATTTTAGCTAACATTTAATAAAATTGTATTGACCAATATTTAAGTGCTCTCCAATTAAAGTTAAAAGGCATATATATATATATATATATATATATATATATATATATATATATATATATATATATATATATATATATATATATATATATATATATTAGAATAGGCTAAAGGTGTTTCACTTGCATCCAGTGTCTAAAAGAATTCCTGTTTGACAATTATTTGACTTACAGGTCATGTGATTTACATCAAAATGATCGATGTTATATTCTCACTTTGCTGAAATAATTTCATAACGTTGTAATAATAGAAAAATAAATAATTATCTCGATCACACACATGGTGAACGACGTGAGCAGTTATTACACAGGGATTTGACTCTTATTGCTTGTCACCAATGGTTCTTAAAAAAAATTCCAGTAATACAGTTGATGTAACAGATATTTATTTGTATTACTTATGGTAGCGTAAAACATATTTATGTCACATGGGATTCTGTGAACTATGCATGCCGCTGGTTCATTCACATGGGTTAGAATTAATTAGTCTATTACCAAAGTTCAATGCCAACCCTCCACCACCACTACTACCGAACTTCACAAAATATCCTCAGGGTTTGAAACTAATCCACGTCATCCGGTCGTTTTAGACAAGGTCACCGATAAGGGTTGAATCTCGTTATAATGATACATGATAAGGAAACCGCTATCTGCTTTCCTTATCCTTTATCGATCGTTATTCATCATAGAATATATAGGTGGAATCACTGGAATGATTTGTTTGGTGATCAGCACAGAAGTAACCAATCACAGGCCAGTATCATTATGGGAGATAGCCAATCATAATGTTAGCAAAGGTATTGAGGCCACCACCGAAAGTCTAAACAAATTAGACTCCATCTCGACTTAGCCGAGGTAAGACATGAATCGTCACGACAGCCAGCTTGTTTTAAGAGGTCGGATTGTTGGACTGAAGGATTGGGGAATTGGGTTGAGCATACGGGCCAACGCTCATCGACTTGGCATCTCCACTTCGACAGTGAAAAGGTGGACCCGACGGTTTGAGGAAAGCGGAAACCTGTGCAACCTGGGTATGTATTGAAATTTTGTTTGTTGACATTTATGTGCAAAATACTATACCTAACAATCTGTGCACAACATTATCCATTACACGGAATGATAATTACCTATATAGAGGGTTTCGAAAGTCTTTCACCCGACTTTGGGATTAATATCCAATAAAATAAACTCAGTTTATTTTTTAGCGAAGTGCATACACAATGAAATTAAAAATAAAGGCATATGTCTGGCCGCGCCACCCTGTAGTTGGCTATCTTTGCTTTTACAGATGGTTACATAATGAACTGACTTGGACTAACACATTGTTTAAAAAACCTTGTTTTTTTTTTATTAATATTATTTCCTAAGTCTGAAGGAATTTTGAAGCACCCTGTCAATGTATAGCCAATCAACATCCCCCAAGGACGATCTAATCTCATGGAAGAGGCAACACACACAAATACAAGTCCAGATTGTATATTCACTTATTTGTATTTAAACGAAACCTTTGCTCCTACAGCGAAAAGACCACGTCCCCGGGTAACAACACCAGAGGAGGATGTTAGAATTCGGCGTGCCCCGACGGAAACCCGCTTCACGACGGTAACAGCCATTAGAGAAGCATTGAACTTGAATGTGTCTGCAACTACTGTTCGCAGACGCCTACATGAAGCGGGGATCCACCACAGGGCTCCAGCAACAAAGGAACGACTCACAGCTGCACACCGTGCCGGGAGGCTGGCCTTCGCCAACCAGTATGTCGGCCATGATTTAGATTTTTGGTCAAGGGTCGTTTTCACTGACGAAAAGACCTTCAATTCCTTCAATCATGGCAGACTACATGTGTGGAGGGAAAATAACACAAGGTAAGATATAATATGTATTTTTGGAAGAAAACCTTTCCCTATATTACTGAATAACATTACATGCAGGACATCATTATACTATAGTAAATTTTCGTGTAATCAAAGTTCATTATTACATATAAACTGCTGTAATATAACCCTACATGTCAGGATGTAATACTTAACGGTAGCATGAATGGATAATCTTAATGGGTCAAAATGGGTATGTAGCCGGTTACATAAGTAAGTTCAAACTCCACGTTGTATCAAAGTCGACAAATTAACCCACCTTAAAAATACTCTTATAGGTAATCGTCCATATTACCATTTCAAGTGAAAACAGTGGTTTTACCAAATACAAAAGCAGTTTTAATCTCGAATTACCCACATTAGATAACTTTTATGACGGTGATGTTAAACTGGTTATTCTCCATTTCAGCAAGAAGAGAATCCCCCCTAAAATAAAAACTGCACAAAACATTAAGTTCTGTTGTGCTCCTTCACATATATGGAGCTCTTTTAGTCCTCCAAACTATACCACGAAGCAAATAATCTCGTATTTTTTAAAGGGGATCTGTTTCGTGGCATAGTTTGGAGGATTCAAAGAGCTCCATTTCACCAATAATATTCCTTTAATAATTTTCGCTAATTGTCCCATCACATGCCTGTTCAGGATAAAATATAAGATTATGATGTTGTAGGACGTTTATCAAAGTGTCTGTCGTTCTGTCCTTTGGGCAGTATTTTCATGAACTTAGCCTGGTGCTAGTACAGGAAATATAGCGGTATTGAATATCCCTATAATTTTAACATGTGCAAGTAGAATGTTGCTTATAATAACTAAAAGTTGGTGTTTATTAAGAGTTACTTATTGTTTGGTTTGTATTTTAGTATTAATTTCCTATCATATTTAACTCTTATTGTTGTTATTTTAATTTACTATTAGTTTCGTATCTTACAGGCGAGGTATTGAAAGTTCCTTTTCTAGAGTCTTACTTAATAAAGTAATATTAAGTTATTATAATTGGTATTTCCCAACTTCACATGGGTAAAACAACATAGTAAGACCTTCATTATTGGCAGGTATGAAACTCACAACATCTACGAGGAAGCACGTAGTGGTCATACCACGTGCAATGTGTGGGGCTGGATCTGCAGACACGGAATGGGAGATGTCACCAAGATCGAAGGAAAATTCACCGCAGCCGCCTATATTGATATTCTTGAAAAAAAATTCATCCCCTCCCTTCAGGAAAATAATTACCCTTTCCCACCCGGCCCAATCATATTTGTGCAGGACAGGTGCCCAGTCCACACCGCCCGTATAGTCAAAGATTGGTTTGCAGATCAACAGAACATACAGCTGCTGGAACTGCCAAACATACAGATGCTGGAACTGCCAAGCAAGGGATGTGATTGCAACCCAATTGAACACATTTGGGCCAACATGGTCAACACCTGGGAGCCTGAGCTTGAGCGAACAGGGGAGCAGCTGATGGCACATACTCAACGCCAGTGGGAACTGTTCCAAGCCAGGCCCCACGAAGTCCTCCTCTATGTCCGACAGGTTAAGGGCAGTTATTGATGCAGAGGGTGGCTGGACACATTATTAAGCTTTTTGGTGTAATAAAAATAATTTGGTTCATGAATTTTGAGTATTGATATCCTTAAAGAAATTAGGAGGTTTATTTCTCATGCATAAATAAATTGTGATCACGTATGAGAGATTTGCAAATATTGAAGCCCAATACGTGTCGCAGAGATGGCAACCTAAAAAGAGCACTCTAAACCATTGGCAAATGCTGAACAATGTTCAATACAATTTCATTTAATAATTTTTATATCTAAATGATAATTTTTTTCAAGGACTCCAAAACTGTTCAGTCTCAGAGTGGTGGCTCGCCATAATGTAGACAATGAAAATCTATTCTAATATCACTGTGGTGATTTCCTAACACAATGATAGTTTTGGCATCCCTTCAACTTTTCATCCTTTTCTTCTTTCTTGTCAGTCTTCTCTATCACGTCCTACAGTCTTACTGGCCTTGGCCGGTATTCATAATTCCTGTCTAAGGGCTATCACTCCGGAAAATATAGTAGTATGAGAATTTGGCAAACATTTGGCATAATCCTGAACAGACAAGCAACCCAAATTTAACTCCTTTGCAGAGGCAATATATTTTTTTTTCTTTCCACCTTTTCTTTATAAAAGTTAGTCTAATATAATCTCCCTTTTCAAATCTTCAGAATGAATCTCCCTATCATTACCACCAACACCGATGCCAAGTTTAATGAAAAATGGTATATTTATTTTGTAACCGATAACAGATTTATATTGAACAAATAATTTATATATCATTGCATGATCGCAATCACAAAAGAGTTACACAGGGGGGGAGGCACGCGAAGCGAGCCTAAGCTGTTGGGGGAATTGTTTTAGAAATATGAGCAATCACCGGTGCAATTTGAAACTACTTATAAAGGAAAATTTTATAATTTGCATTTCTTCCCCCAACACTTCGTGACACCTAAAAAAAAAAAAAAAATACCCCATTGGGGATCAAAACCCCCTGGTTAAGAACCGCTGCACTAGAGCTAGGCAGTTTAAATTTAACTAAGTTAAATGAGCAGGGAAAGAGCATGAGACTATTTTTATTAATATCATATGGTTTATTTTGTCGCTATAGTCCATGCGCAATATTCCCTTAATTAGGCCCTCGCTACTCACAGCTGCGCTAAATTTGGGGAAAATGCAGCAGAGTATTCTGCTCCATATCCACCTTGCACTAGTCCCCTGCTACGACTACGAATAAATAAACACTACCAGGTCTATTTTTCTCTTGTATTAATCTCACGCAAAGTTAATAATTCCTTGTTATGGGTAAGGAATGATTAGATTATACTTTAAAATTGATAAAGGGTAAGGAAAGCAGATAGCGGTTTCCTTATCATGTATCATTATAACGAGATTCAACCCTTATCGGTGACCTTGTCTAAAACGACCGGATGACGTGGATTAGTTTCAAACCCTGAGGATATTTTGTGTAAAACAAGGTGCTTTAGAGTTAATACTATCCTGGTGCTTGTGCATCAATGCTGTGGATGTTTATTTGCTTGCTCCGGCAGCATTCTACATTTGTTCTCCTGTTGGTCCACATTTTCCTCTTTTTTCTTTGTCAGGCTGCATAAAACACTCCTCAATAAAGATATAAACATTGAATTGAATGGATGTTTTCAGCGTAGTAGTTCAATCTGGATCTCCTTCATGCTGCTGTGAATGAATTGAATGGTTAAAGTTAAGTCAGTATTTATAAGGAAACCATAAGTTTGCATGAATGTGAATAATTCTGACCCAGATAGATGTAGACTTATTACTGAATTCCGTGCAATAAACAGATATCACTAACATTATCCCACCAGTACCGTGCCAGCAATATATCATCTATAACATTGACTACATGAGTAATCCTTGTTTTTTTTTTGTGTGTGTGTGTCTGAAGTTCGGTGGAGGGTTGGCATTGAACTTTGGTAATAGACTAATTAATTCTAACCCATGTAAATGAACAAGCGGCATGCATAGTTCACAGAATCCCATGTGGCATAAATATGTTTTACGCTACCATAAGTAATACAAATAAATATCTGTTACATCAACTATATTACTGGAATTTTTTTTAAGAACCACTGTTGGCAAGCAATAAGAGTCAAATCCCTGTGTAATAACTGCTCACGTCGTTCACCATGTGTGTGATCGAGATAATTATTTATTTTTCTATTATTGCAACGTTATGAAATTATTTCAGCAAAGTGAGAATATAACATCGATCATTTTGATGTAAATCACATGACCTGTAAGTCAAATAATTGTCAAACAGGAATTCTTTTAGACACTGGATGCAAGTGAAACACCTTTGGCCTATTCTAATATATATATATATATATATATATATATATATATATATATATATATATATATATATATATATATATATATATGTGGCTAGCACAGTGGTAAAGTCTGTGGCTGCAATTCCGTAGCCCAGCGTTCGATCCTTGCTCGGGACATTGTTAAAAATACCACTGATGCCAGAGGTTACCACCCCTGTGAGCAGGGGGTGGGGGGTTTGAGTCAGCTGTCTGAGGTCTTCCTGCTTAGTCAGCCATAGCCGAAAGCTGACTCGGGTCTCACGTGGGTGGAGTGGTTGCTGGGCCATACATTACATCCTTGTGATGTGTGCTATATTGTGTTTCATACACACAGTGTCCCAGTGACTGCCACTCGCTGGCACCTTTAATAACCTTTAATAAATATATATATATATATATATATATATATATATATATATATATATATATATATATATATATATATATATATATATATATATATATATATATATATATATATATATGCCTTTTAACTTTAATTGGAGAGCACTTAAATATTGGTCAATACAATTTTATTAAATGTTAGCTAAAATATGCGGTTTTGTGGATTGTTTCACTGAATAAGAAGTCTCGAAGCATCACAACTTAACACCGACACGCACATCCCCATATCCCCCGTTTCCCCCTACCCTCTCCCTTCCTTCCTGTCAGAAGTTACACCTCGCTATGCGGTTTTTTTCGCATAAAACAATGCAAATTGAGTTTTATATTTTTTAGTTTCTGTTGTATTTAAATTGATGTTGGAAACGTATGCATTTAGTGATAGACAATTCTACTTATATAGCATCCATATGGAGACTATAGCGAGGGTTAGTCGAGTCCATTCACTGACTCTGACCAATAGTAAACAAACACAGTGCTGCCACATTTCGCTACACACACCTGAGACTGGGGTCGCTACGAGTGGAGGCAACTGTACGTGTGGAATAGTGAGTCACTTGGAATGGTAAGAGTCACTGTTTACATGGCTTGGTGGGCAGCTATCTTATATCACACTGGAAACACTTTGGAGCACAGGGTTATTTCAACTTAATTGGAATTAGATACATTTACCAGTGTAGTGAATGATAGTGTTGATTGAAGGTCACATGCAGGCGACGTTGAGACTGGTCCATGTAATATAGTAGCGAAGGTGGTGGAACTAGTAGGTCCTGATAGCTGGGAACGTCGTAGTGAGTGCTGGCTGTAATGGCTGACTGGCTGGCTGGGAAGGTAACAGGCTTGAGAACGAAGATCAGAGTCGACTTGAATAATATATTTGTGGACTCCTACCAAACGTCAGGATGAAGCAGGAACGTAGTAGACTATGATGAGTGTTGTTGGATAGCCAGCAGAAGAGTGAATCGAGTGTGGAGTGACGCCGTGAAGAATTTCCCTCTCTACACCGAATATAATGAGAGTCCATACACACCGCTGCCACCATATGTGGTAAGCGTAGTCGAGAGGTCTTAAGGCTGAATAAATCTTGGAGGCTTTGGTGTGATAGATGTATATTTACAATGCAGGGAGAGAATACAGCAGCAGAGTAGGTCTCGTCATGTCGGAATCCAGCCTGGTAGTCACTGACTAAGCAGCTGCTGTTGTGTTGTGAGGCTCTCAGTGTTACCAGATGCCTTTGTACTCGTCAGTGTTACCAAGTTATACATTTACTTAATTAACTAATACTAATGTCTCACACCTCGTCCCAGTCAGACTCCTCTGTCAAGTCCATAACCCCGGGAGAACTTCAATAAGGTTCTACCGTCACTAAACCCATCCGCGATTGTCCCTAACAAGATATGAGTATACTTACATTCAAGTCAATCATTCCTATTTTCATTCACTCCTCCATTCAAACCTCAGATCCCGCACGGTATGACAACCCGGAATGCAGTAAGTGATACAGGGGCCTTGACAAAGGTTCTGACTGTGTATTGGAAGAGCCCTATGGACTTGTAGGGTGTACACTCCCCACCATCCTTCTCTTCCCATTAAAACTAAGTGTCCTCCAACACCCACAATAAAAAAAAAACAATAACTATGAGCTGGGTTCCTAGCTCGTATATGAACGTTGACTGTGTTGATTTCAGGTTATAGTAAACCATGACATTATCCAACGTAACTTTCCTACTTTTACCCTATTTTCTATTAATTTTTCATTCACTGTTTTCTAAGTAACATTATTTTTTTCTGCCTTATTTTCACCTCATTTTTCTACATTTCCTCCAGAAATCTCCTTGGAGGTCGTCTATGACGTGGAGGAAGTACAATATCGTCATCGTCATCATATTGGTCATTATTTTCTATTTCTAACCCCTAACTGTACTATTAGGTCACTGTGGCTCACATAGGGCTTAATTTTTTCTGCATCCCTTTGGATGTTTTTCCCTGTAAATGGGTCCTCTAATATATACACTAATCCATCTCTTATGACTTCTGCCACCTTATATGGTCCTTTCCATTTTTGGTTCAATTTGGCACAGGTACCCGGTATTATTGTTTCCTGTTTTACCCACACTAATGTTCCTAGTTCCACTTTTTCATTTTTTCTATGCCTATTGGCTATTGCCCTATACCTCCTGAGAGATACCGTACTGGCTTCTTGTATTAGCCGCTTTATTCTCCCAGCGTCGTTGTGGTCAAACTGGGTGAGCCTAGCAACAATTCCCTTGGCATGCTTACTTTTGAGTGGGTGAAATTTGGTGTACCTTGAAAAATGGTCTATGATGGTGTAACACCCCCATTTTATTATGTATGTTATTTAGAATGTTTTTTTTAATTAATGTATAATTACTAGCTTCACTCTCCATAAATACCAGCATTTCTTTCTGGTAACTTACTTAGAAAATTAGTTAAGTGAGGGATGGAGTCCCAATAAAAGGACGTGATATTTTCGTTGGCGGAACAATATTTGTAACCAATATCAGGAATAATTGTATGCTATGTGACTGAGAAAGAGATAATGGGTTGGAGTATTAAGGGATGTTAAATAATCATTAGTGTAACTAAAGGAATGTATCAGGGAGGAAGGAACACTTAATATAATAGAAAAATGTAGCAGGAGGAACTAGTTTGTGTCCGTGTAGGAGCTGGGACTGGGGGGGAGAGAGGCGAGAATGAATTGTGGCAAGGATTCACAGTCAGTCTCGTGTCGTCTTCCCTGGAAAAAGGTAACTACTAAAATAGCTGCTACAAAGTGACTTCACGTGTTAATATTGAGGTAAATATTTATTATACATTTGATAGTGATTATTAGTGAGTCTCGTGTCGTCTTCCCTGGAAAAAGCCATATAGCACATTCCGGCAAAGCATAATAATAATACTGGTGTACCTAATGATAATATTTAGAATTTCTGGCATAATTTGAAAATTTAGAAAAGTAGAGTATCACAATTGTTTCGGCCATAGTTTTTTTTTATAATGTGGATGTATTTTTTTTTTCTTATTGATGGGGGAGAGTAAGTAAATTGTGTTTTTTTTATTATGATCTGTTTGTTTAGTGCTGTTCCCTAGCGAAACTCGGAATTATTCCAGTTCTAGGGGCAGCGGGAGTAGGATTCAGGGAGGGGGGATTGAAGGTTAGGGAGTATATATATATATATATTTTTTTTTTTATGAAAATGAATGTTAATAAATTAAATAATAAGTAGTTGAGTTTTCCGTTACCGTATACATACTAATAGACTGTGTCCATACTTAGACATTTTTGACTTGATTTAAGACATTGATCGAACCCCCGTTAGAGTAATTCTGGGTTGCTTACACACGTGCCTGGGGTTCAAGCTACGTTACCCACCCAGTGTGTGATAGCTTGGTTACTGTGGTCAACCTGTGGTCTGGTGGTGGCAGCGTTACTGACGAGGAACTGGACTTGCCTTTGTATGATTTTTTTTTCTTGGTATTCGCAAGGCAAGTTCAGTCCTCAGTCCTTTTTTTTTCCAGACCAGGTTGATCAAGTATAGGATAGAGTATCATACACTGGTGTGTCATTTTTTTTTTTGTAAAAGGCCGTGTTTTTTTATCCTCCTCCAGTAAAGTAAGGGGGATAAAAATAGCGACGTTACATTGGTGGTAGCTTAAGTGGGATAAATCAGACCCAGAGAAATTGATTTAACGGAGATCCGTGGAATTGGGTCTGATGTTTAAGGTAGGAATAGTAGGACACAGTCAAGTTCCTCGAGAACTGACGGTTAACGGAGCTCAGGTAGTAAATTAAAGTAAGAGGGGTAAAGAAAAATACAGGATATAACAATTAGAATGCTAACACGCAGTGGCGTGAGAGCGAAAGTCATGGCGGAAGCGTCAGATATGAGTGAAGTGGTAGTTAACGATACGGATTCAGATAGGGAGGTAAGATTCGAAATGCAGGAATTGAGACTAATAACCGAACAAATGAATAAGATTGCGATGAAGGTACAAGACTTAGATCTGAACCAGCGAATATGTTGTCAGGGGTAGACATACAAATGGCTGAAATTAATAACAAAACTAAAGTAGAAAAGAAGAAAGAAAGTGAAATATATAATTTAACAAAAATAGTAGAAAAGTTAGCATCGAAGATGGAAACAGATTTATTCTAACCATCATAGACCATTTCTCAAGGTACACCAAGTTTTACCCACTAAAAAAGTAAGCATGCCAAGGGAATTGTTGCTAGGCTAACCAGTTTGTTACAGACTTTGGCGGACCTAGATCGGTGCTGTGTGACAACGCCAAGGAGTTTACTGGCCACGAGATGCGGACCTGGGCAGACCAGCATGGGGTGGAGCTGCTTTTCTCCACGCCGTATCATCCACAGGCTAACGGGATGATTGAGAGGATGCACCGGACCCTGAAGACGGTGTTGGCCCAGTTGTGCGAGGGCTATCCACAACGTTGGCCTAACCTGCTGGCCGAGTGTCAAAAAGTGATAAATGCAGCCGTCCACAGCAGTACCAGGGTGACGCCGTATGTCGCATTCTTCGGAAGGCATCCACCACGCAACATCACAGCACCACTACCGACCATCACGTCTGACCACAACGACGCTGGGAGACTAAAGCGGCTAATACAAGAAGCCAGTACTGTATCTCTCAGGAGGTATCGGGCATTTGCCAATAGGCATAGAAAAAATGAAAAAGTAGAACTAGGAACATTAGTGTGGGTAAAACAAGAAACAATGATACCGGGTACCTGTGCCAAATTGAACCAAAAATGGAAAGGACCATACAAGGTGGCAGAAATAATAAGAGATGGTTTGATATATATTTTAGAGGACCCATTTACAGGGAAAAACATCCAGAGGGCTGCAGAAAAGATTAAGCCCTATGTGAGCCACAGTGATATTATAGTACAGTTAGGGGAATTAATTGAAAATAATGAACCAGATGATGATGATGAGGATATTGTACTTCCTCCACGTCATCGACGTCCTCCAAGAAGATTTCTGGAGGAAATGTAAATTGAGGTAAAAACCAAGGCAGAAAACAGAAATATTTAGAAAGACAGTGAATGAAAATTAATAGAAAATAGGGTAAAAGTGGGAAAGTTACGTTGGATAATGTCATGTTTTACTATAACCTGAAGTCAACACAGGGCAACATTAATGTACGAGCTAGGAACTCAGCTCATAGTTGTAATTTTTTTTTATTGTGGGTGTTGGAGGACACTTAGTTTTAATGGGAAGAGAAGGATGGTGGGGAGTGTTCACCCTACATGTCCATTGGGCTATTCCAGTATACAGTCAGAACCTTTGTCAAGGCCCATGTATCACTTACTGCATTCCGGGTTGTCATACCGTGCGGGATCTGAGGTTTGAATGGAGAAGTGAATGAAAATAGGAATGATTGAATTGAATGTAAGAATACTCAGATCTTGTTAGGGACAATTGCGGATGGGTTTAGTGACGGTAGAACCTTATTGAAGTTCTCCCGGGGTTATGGACTTGACAGAGGAGTCTGACTGGGACGAGGTGTCACTGATATCTATTATATATTATGTATTATGTGTATTGTGTAATGTTAGGTAGAGAAGTTCTTTCTTGCGGGAAGGAAAAACAGTCTAAGGACTGAAAGGGAAAGTTAGCAGTTTATCAACACTGACTAACACGTTAGGGTGAATAATGTCTGATGTTGTTTAGTAAGGTATAGCGATAGTGACAAATGGTGGGTATGTTAAGATTAGGGGGAGGGGAATTGAGTTAGGGAAATATATATAAATTAATTTTCACTGTAAGTTCCAGCTAAGGAAGAGGGGACGTGTGTAACACCCCCATTTTATTATGTATGTTATTTAGGATGTTTTTTTTAATTAATGTATAATTACTAGCTTCACTCTCCATAAATACCAGCATTTCTTTCTGGTAACTTACTTAGAAAATTAGTTAAGTGAGGGATGGAGTCCCAATAAAAGGACGTGATATTTTCGTTGGCGGAACAATATTTGTAACCAATATCAGGAATAATTGTATGCTATGTGACTGAGAAAGAGATAATGGGTTGGAGTATTAAGGGATGTTAAATAATCATTAGTGTAACTAAAGGAATGTATCAGGGAGGAAGGAACACTTAATATAATAGAAAAATGTAGCAGGAGGAACTAGTTTGTGTCCGTGTAGGAGCTGGGACTGGGGGGGAGAGAGGCGAGAATGAATTGTGGCAAGGATTCACAGTCAGTCTCGTGTCGTCTTCCCTGGAAAAAGGTAACTACTAAAATAGCTGCTACAAAGTGACTTCACGTGTTAATATTGAGGTAAATATTTATTATACATTTGATAGTGATTATTAGTGAGTCTCGTGTCGTCTTCCCTGGAAAAAGCCATATAGCACATTCCGGCAAAGCATAATAATAATACTGGTGTACCTAATGATAATATTTAGAATTTCTGGCATAATTTGAAAATTTAGAAAAGTAGAGTATCACAATTGTTTCGGACATAGTTTTTTTTTATAATGTGGATGTATTTTTTGTTTCTTATTGATGGGGGAGAGTAAGTAAATTGTGTGTTTTTTTATTATTATCTGTTTGTTTAGTGCTGTTCCCTAGCGAAACTCGGAATTATTCCAGTTCTAGGGGCAGCGGGAGTAGGATTCAGGGAGGGGGGATTGAAGGTTAGGGAGTATATATATATATATATATATATATTTTTTTTTATGAAAATGAATGTTAATAAATTAAATAATAAGTAGTTGAGTTTTCCGTTACCGTATACATACTAATAGACTGTGTCCATACTTAGACATTTTTTACTTGATTTAAGACATTGATCGAACCCCCGTTAGAGTAATTCTGGGTTGCTTACACACGTGCCTGGGGTTCAAGCTACGTTACCCACCCAGTGTGTGATAGCTTGGTTCCTGTGGTCAACCTGTGGTCTGGTGGTGGCAGCGTTACTGACGAGGAACTGGACTTGCCTTTGTATGATTTTTTTTTCTTGGTATTCGCAAGGCAAGTTCAGTCCTCAGTCCTTTTTTTTTCCAGACCAGGTTGATCAAGTATAGGATAGAGTATCATACACTGGTGTGTCATTTTTTTTTTTTTGTAAAAGGCCGTGTTTTTTTATCCTCCTCCAGTAAAGTAAGGGGGATAAAAATAGCGACGTTACAATGGTTAGAATATATCTGTTTCCATCTGCTCCAGAAGTCATATCAGCGAGGTCTATGGCAATTCTTTCTATGGGTTCTATTATGGGTGGTAATTCTATATATTGTTGGGAAAGACCCTTAGTGTTTTAAAATTGCTGGCAATTAAGGCATTTCTTTATATATGTCATCACATCAGATCTTAATGTTGGCCAATAATACAATTCTTCAGCTTTTTTAATAGTTTTGAATTGTCCAAAGTGTCCTGACTGATCATGAGCTAATTCTAAGGCTGTTTTAATTAATGTCTTAGGGACTACCACAGTATAAAAATAGCTGTCATCTACATAAGTCTTTGCAAAATATAATATTCCTTCATTCAGCTCGAACTGGTCTAAAGTGGCACGGGCTATTTTCCGCCTGGGCACTTGACCTCCCTCAAAATATTCAATTAATTCTCTCCATGTGTCATCCTGTCTTTGAGCTTGCTTAAATGTTTCCTGAGTTAACCCCAACCATGTAAATACTGGTGGTCGTGAGATTACCCGCACTGGCCTAGATAGTTGGTCAGCCACGACATTATCTTATCCTTTCCTTTCACATATTTAATTTGATAATTGTATTCCCTCATCTTTAACATCCATCTGGTAACCCTTGGTGACTTAGTTCTATGTCTAAAAATACTGGTTAGTGGCTGATGGTCTGTTTGTATGGTGAATATTGTTCCCCACAAATAATGATGATAATGGCGACAAGCCAAGACCACTACCATTGCCTCTTTGTCGGTGACACTATACCTCTTCTCACATGCATTAACCCCTGCAGACCGGGAAGGGTAGACCTTGCCTCCACATTTCTACCCTGCCGCTAGCGTCAAAATTCCTCGATTTGCCCTATATTCACAACGCTCACACTCTTAACCTATATAGTGTACTGACTTCAAAATTGTTCCATCCTTACCTTCAACTCTCCCTCTTTCCAATGTTACCATCGGGAGGGCTGTACGGTGAATAGTTGTAGAGATAGGGCGAGTTGAAGTCAACCATGTTTGTGCGCGAGACAGGGGTGTGTCTGTGTGTATGCGTGAGTGCGGTGTGACTACGGCATGGCGAGTTCCGTTTCCCGCCCAAGTCCCCTTGTCAACTCACTCGTATTACTACTATTATGTATCGTATGTCATGATTTCAACACTAAAAATAGTATAAACACTTGTAGGAATATATCATCGTGTAACTGTCACTTAGAAAATGATAAACAAACCGACTTGTACCGTAGGAAACATGTATATTTACTATCAATTGTGCCTGTATGGGTGTGTTTTGTGGTGTTATTTTCTTATTACTACCCCATTATATATCGTGTGTCATGATCTATACACTAAATAATAATTTGTAACCTTGTAGGAATATCATGGTGTCACTCACGTACATATATTCACTACGGTATTGTCATACGATCGTTAGAGTTTCAAGTGAGGGTACTTGGGTAAACTCGGTTATTCATAGTGCATTGTTTTCATTGTTGTAATTCTGTTTAAGGGTCCTCCTCTTGCCAAGGGCCGGGTCGGAGAGGAATCCATGATCACCCCATTGAGCCAGAGACATTCCACATATATCCAGATATCCTGTAGACGCCAGGAGTAATAGCCTTTCTGCTGTTCCCAGAGGCGTGATCGACACTTGTGTGCCATACCTGGGCTATGTTCGAGCTGGGGTCTTAAGTGAAAGGTTAATCTGTAATAAGAAGTGTTTTCTCGGGGGTTAAGTGATTATTTATCCATTTCATGTTGTGTACAATTTGTAAATATATATAATTTTTTAGAACTTCTGTGTTTGAACTCTCATCCTGGGGAAGAAGCGGGAAAATCCTAAAAGAGCCTTGACAATGTGTTAGGACCACTTGTGTTAGCTGTCTTCTCTGTTCATCATTCAGATGTTTCCAATTCTGTTGGTTAATTAAAAGTTGTAATCTTTCCTGTCTAGTCCCTTGTTCCGTTACTGTATCCTGATGTGGCATTAATTCATTCTTTATGGTTATCATATTTATTGGGACCTTAAGCTCTACATTTATTAAAGAGTCATCCTCAATAAGTGCTACTATGGTATTTTTCTTGATCAACTTAGATATTTTGGTGGTGTTATCTAGGGTAATGGGAATAATTCCTTCCGCATCTACCGTTACTAACAGGGGAGTAGTTTGTGATGAACTATTTCTGTGGGGCCTAATCAGTAGGGTGGTACCGGGTGTCTCACTCACTTCCACACGTATGACCTTGGCTTGGTGTGGTTCCATATTTACATTACTTTTCACATGCACTTTCCGTCTACTACTGTCCATAATTTGAGCCTTGGTATGATCCCTTATTTGTTGAATGGTTCGTCGTCATAACTGTATATGATTCACCTGGTATGGTGCACCTCCCCAGATCATTTCCTTATCCTTACAATTCCAAGTCAAGTTTGCCTTACTAATTATTTCACACCCCAACAAAATTTCTTTATCCAAATATGAATCTGGTACTACCGTTACCCACTGACTACATACTCCTTCATCTCCTACATTAACTTCTATTTTCACCATACCTAACACTTTAAGCAGCTTTCCCGTAATTCCTACAGGATTAGTTCTACCCTTGGTCGTATCTATCTGTAACCCTAGCCGCTTAACCGCACTTCTTTTTATCAAGGTTATGACACTACCTGTGTCAATAATAGCTGCACACACCTTTCCATTCACTATAATATTTATCACTGGTGATAATTCCTCCTTTGGTTTTGTTAGGTTCCTGGCTTGATGGTAATAATTAGTATAACCTGTACTATTATTAAGACTAAGCCTTCCCAGGACATGCGGGACTAGTGCTCCAACAACCCGCACGTAAATAATTAAAACATTTTCCCTTCTCGGGTTTACTCCAGCAATTTTGCAAGTCATGAGTGGTCATTTTACAGTAAGAACAATACCTAGAAGTTTGAGGTTTATTTTCATATGACATCTTTTCCACCTTCGATGCTAACTTTTCGTACCATTTTTGTTAAATTATATATTTCACTTATTCCTTCTTTTCTACTTTAGGTTTGTTATTAACTTCAGCCATTTGTATGTCTACCCCTGACAACATATTCGCTGGTTCAAGTCTCTGTATCATCAATAATCTCTCATGTTCCACTCTTTCAAGGAAATCCTTTAGGGGAATTTGTTCATCCACAAAAGATTCTAATCTTTCCCTACTGATTCTTGGGAAACCTTGTAACAACTTCCGTTTTATTATCCTATCCCTTGAGGGTAGTTGTTGCTCTTGGAACTGTCCTTGTATTGCTGCATAGTGACATTTGTATTGGTGGGCAAATGTTTGTGGGTTTTCATTCCATTCATATCTAAATTCATCACCCTGGCACCATGCCTGGTCAAAATTTAACTCGACCTTAAATTCCCTCGTGAAGTATGTTTTTAATTCCCACCATGTTAATATCTCCCCCCGTTTCTGGGCCGTGTGTATCAAGACAGCCAGCTCCTTGTCTACTCGAGACTTTGCTACGTCTACCCTAGTGCATGAATCTTCTGTGCACCTTTCCACTGCTTCAAAGAACATTTGTAGCCTAGCCGAGGAATCTAAACTCTGCAATGTATCTAACTCAAGTTTTGGAATATCTCGGGGTTTAACCAAGTTTGTAATAACATTTGTTGCAGGGTTTGTTACATTAGGATTATAGGTTACATTTAATGATGGAGGTTGTAACACGGGGTTTGCATTTGTGTCAAATGTTACGGGTGGTTGATAAACGTGTGTGACAGGCAGGGAAAATTGAGTATCTATTCGAGAAGGTATCGTGAACCACTGTGAACGTGAAGCTTGTTCTGGTCTCCTCAATAATGGTGAGGATGGAGGTGTAACTTCCCTCTCTCTGACACGAACAAACTGCGTCTCTCCCGACCTTTCTAACTCACTCACTTTTTCCGTTAGGTTATTAAATTGCCCTCGTATTGCGTTTAAATTATCTAAGTCTTGTCCTATCATCGCGATTTTAGTAATTTGTTCAGCTATTAATTCTAATTCCTTCCTTTCAAATCTGGCTTCATTATCTATCTCATGATCCACTGATTCGATTTCGATCCACTGCTTCTGCCATGGCTTCTGCTCGAGTGGCATTATGTTTTAATATTTTATCTGTAATAATTCGAATTTTCATCTTCCCAACTTGTTTATTTTTATTGACAAATAACTACCTGAGCTCCGTCAACCGTCAGTTCTCGAGGAACTTGACTGTGTCCTACAATTCCTACTTTAAACATCAGACCCAATTCCACGGATCTCCGTTAAATCAATTTCTCTGGGTCTGATTTATCCCACTTAAGCTACCACCAATGTAACGTCGTTATTTTTATCCCCCTTTTTTATTGGAGGAGGATAAAAAAGCACGGTATTTTACAAAATAAAAAAAATGACACACCAGTGTATGATACTCTATCCTTATACTGGATCAGCCCGGTCTGGAAAAAAAAAAAAGGACCGAGGGACTGAGGACTGAACTTGCCTTGCGAATACCATAAAAAAATCATACAAAGGCAAGTCCAGTTCCTCGTCAGTAACGCTGCCACCACCAAACCACCGGTTGATCTCAGGAACCAAGTTATCACACACTGGGTGGGTAACGTAGCCTAAACCCCAAGCACGTGCGTAAGCAACCCAGAATTACTCTAACGGGGGTTCGATCAATGTCTTAAATCAAGTCAAAAATGTCTAAGTAGGGACATAGTCTATTAAGATAATATACGGTATCGGTAACGGAATACTCCACTAATTATAATTTAGTTTATTATGTACATTCATTTTCATATAAAAAAAAAATATATATATATACTCCCTCAAAATACTAATCCCCCAATCCTACCCCATCTGTCACTAGGACGGGGACAAATCCCGCGTCTCGCTAGTGACAGAGATAAACAAAAAACAAATAAACAAAATAATCCACTTCACTTCCTAACTAATAAAAAAACAAAACATACACATATATATTATTAATAAAAACAAATAAAGATGGCCGAACAAATATGATACTTTAGATTTTTAACTATGCCAGCAATTCTCAAATTATTAATATTATATCCACCAGAATTATATTGGTATGCCGGAATTGTGCTATATGGCTTTTCACCACGGGAGACGAAGAGAGACTCCATTAATAATAACTATCAAATGTATAATAAATATTACCTTAATATTAACACTTGTAGACACTTGTAGCAGTAATAATCCAGTAGAGTTACCTTTTCACCACGGGAGACGAAGAGAGACTGATTGTGAGCAACTGCTTCACTTCCTTCTCACTTCGTCTCAGTAGTTGTGGGGCATCTACTCGTGGAAAACTAGTTCCACCTGCTACATTTTCCTATTATTTGACCATTCCAACAATTTCTTTCTCCCAGGTGTATTCCCTAGTTACATTTAATGATTAACTAATATCCTTAACATTCCTCCAACACATTATCTTTATCCTCAGCCACATAGAATACAATTATTCCTAATATACTGCACAAATATTCACTCCGCCACCGAAAATATCTCGTCCTTCTATTGGGACCCCATCCCTCACTCAACTAATTTTCTAATTAAGTTACCAGAAAGAAATGCTGGTATTTTATGGAGAGTGAAGTTAGTAATTATACATTAATTAAAAAAAACCATCCTAAATAACATACATAATAAAAATGGGGTGTTACACCATATCTCCCTATGACTCACACACCTACACACACACATACGCACACACCCACATAATAAATAGGGCAAAGGACAGACAGACAACAGTTCGCCACCAGACACGTTCACTAGCACACACAATCCTCACTACTCGTGTCAATACCACACGATCACCAACAGGATATTATACCTAGTGAGCCCATACCGTGCCTATCACTTGTATTATATTATAACCTACTAAACTTGTGAAGCATCCTAACGTGTCACCACTACATCCAATAAACTACTGTGAACTCCATACTGTGTACTATATATACAACCTTCCATAGTGTGAGAGGAAAAGATAGATATAGATAGAGATAGATATAGATAGATAGATAGATATAGATAGAGATAGATATAGATAGAGATAGATAGAGCTAGAGATAGATATAGATAGATAGATATAGATAGATATAGATAGATAGATAGATAGATATAGATATAGATATAAATATAGATAAATATAGATAGATAGATAGATAGAGATAGATATAGATAGATAGATATAGATAGATAGATATAGAGATAGATAGACAGAGATATATAGATATAGAGATAGATAGATATAGAGATAGACAGATATAGATATATAAAGATAGATAGATAGATAGATATAGCCATAGATAGATAAATATAGATAGACATAGATAGATACATAGACATAGATAGATATAGATAGATAGATAGATATAGATAGATAGATAGATATAGATAGATAGATAGATAGATATAGAGATAGATAGACAGAGATAGATAGATAGATATAGATAGATTGATATCTATAATGATTGATAACGTCGGGTATCCCTGCTAGTATATATATATATATATATATATATATATATATATATATATATATATATATATATATATATATATATATATATATATATATATATATATATATAGAGAGAGAGAGAGAGAGAGAGAGAGAGAGAGAGAGAGAGAGAGAGAGAGAGAGAGAGAGAGATTGATATAGACATAGATAGATAGATATAGATAGACATAGATAGATACATAGACATAGATAGATATATAGAGATAGATAGATATAGATAGATAGATAGATATAGATAGATTGATATCTATAATGATTGATAACGTCGGGTATCCCTGCTAGTATATATATATATATATATATATATATATATATATATATATATATATATATATATATATGCCTCACAAATCTGGTGGAATTCTTCCATTTTGTTTTCAGTGAGCATGATCAGGATAAAGCGGTCGATGTTGTCTACTTAGACTTTCAGAAAGCCTTTGATAAGGTACCCCACCGCCGCCTACTTCGGAAAGTGCGTGCACTGGGCATAGACGGAAATGTGGCAAATTGGATAGAGAACTGGCTAAGTGACAGACGGCAGCGGGTAGTAGTGAATGGACAGGCTTCAGAGTGAGTTCCCATTACTAGCGGTGTTCCCCAAGGTTCTGTTCTGGAACCACTACTGTTTATCATCTATGTTAATGCTATGGATGGTGATATGGTTGCCAAGATTGTAAATTCGCCGATGATACTAAGCTTGGTATGAATGTCGCGAAAGAAGGAAATACTACCCGCTTACAAGAAGATCTTAGGAAGATCGGGGAGTGGTCTGACACGTGGCAAATGCCATTTAACGTGAACAAATGCAAAGTTATGCATATAGGCCACAGAAACCCCCGAACAGAGTATACCCTTAAGGGCAATGCTCTCGTAAGCACTGATAATGAGAAAGACTTGGGTGTAACTATCACTAGCGACTTCAAGTTCTCAAAGCAGTGTATTGAGGCAGAGAAGAAAGCCCAAAGGATGTTAGGGTACATAAAGCGACAGTTTGGATAACGGAACAAGGAGATAGTACTTTGTCTGTACAATTCCGTTGTCCAATCGCACCTGGAGTATGCAGTCCAGTTTTGGAGTCCTTCTTACCGAAAGGATATTACGAGATTGGAACGAGTGCAAGCCAGGGCAACCAAACTTATACCCTCTCTTAGACACAAGAGCTATAAAGATCGGTTGGTAGAACTTAACCTGTTCTCTTTGGAAACTCGGAGACTGCGTGGTCAGCTTATCGAAGTGTTTAAAATACTACGAGGCTTTGACAATGTAGACTACAGGGACATTTTCCAACTCAGTGAGGGCACAACCAGGAATTATGGCTACAAACTTGAACTGAAGCGATACAACCGTGATTGGTGTGGTAAATTCTTTACATACAGCATATGCGGTACTTGGAACGCGCTTCGTGCTGATGTAGTCAACAGCAACTCTGTGGATCAGTTCAAGTCCAGATTAGACAAAGTCTTAAACCACCGTCTAGGTGTTTAAGCCGTTGTGTGAGTGTTCCTTGATGGTTTCACATGACACATTCAAGGACGGTCACATACTTGCACAACTAAACCCACAGGTACCCTCTTTGTATGGATCGTAAGGTCTTCTAGGGTACTTCTTTTCCTTGTAACTCCTTGTAACACTCTCTCTCTCTCTTCGGTTTGTGGACCCATACAATGTGTTTTATGAGCGAGCAGACCTTTTCTTACCGGATGGGGTGCACCTTAACAAGCGAGGGAAGGAAGTCTTCGGGGTCATGGTGAACCAGGTCCTCTATCAGTTAGTTAGATCTACCCATGTGGTCAGAGAGGGTCGTCAACCCAACGACAGTGATGCTCCTGAAGTGACACCCATAGAGGTGACATCACCCTTGGAGGAAAGGGTGGGAGCATCCTGTCAGAACGAGGGAGGTTCTTCCACAGAGGGTACCCCGGTACCTAAAGTTGTTGCACCACCTACGGTAGCTGATGCTACCAACCTTAGCCTGGTCAACAGTGAGCCTTCGGGAAACGTGTCAGGCTAGGGAGTCAGTCAGTTCAGACAGACTCCCTCAGTGTAGTACTGATAAATGCTAGGTCAGTTAGAAACAAATTTAATGAGCTCAGAGCTCTGATAGCAACTGAAAACGTAGATATAATAGCTATAACACAGTCCTGGATCCATGCAAGTGGAAGGGATTATATAGGGGAATTCCATAACCCTACCTTTAGGTTATTTCATAGAGATCGACCCGATCGGGTGGGAGGAGGAGTAGCCCTGTATATCCGAGACTCCCTAGATCCAGTGATCTACAAAGTCGGGTCAGAACAAGAAGTATTAGGTGTTGACATGACAGTGGGAAGTGGAGTGTATAGATTCATTGTTGTCTACCGTCCACCACACCTACCCATTGATGATGATTCTAAGTTATATAATGAACTTAGTGATCTAATACGGGAGAAGATTACCATTATACTAGGTGACTTCAACTGCCATGTTAACTGGGTAGATAAAACGGGAGATGCAGAATCAAGAAGGCTCATTGACTTTGCTGATGAAGCTTTCTTGACTCAGTGGGTGACTGAGCCCACAAGGGGAACCAATATATTAGATTTTGTGTTCACCTCCGAAGATGACCTTGTCTCTAGCTTGACTGTAGATGAGCCATTGGGAGGAAATGACCATAATATGATTAGGTTCTCACTGCAAGTACCCAAGTCTAAAGTTAAAATTCAGAAACAGAGTAAACCCGACCTTAGTAGAGCAGATTTCTGTAATCTGAGAAGAGGAGTTAGTGCAATGCATTTGGAAATGGGCCAAGGGGTGAATGAGTCTTGGTGCTTATTTCGAGACTGCTTTATGGCACAACAATCAATGTTCGTGCCCTCTAAGCCAGTTGGATCCCCAATGTCCCAACCCAAATGGTTCACACGAGAAATAGCAGCTACAATTAGGAAAAGAAAGGTAGCCTACCGCCAGTTCAAAAGAACTGGTAATTTTGAGATACAAAGTGAATATTACCACCTACGTAGGAAGGTGAAATCACTTATAGACAGAGCCAAGCGTAACGAGGAACTCCGGATTGCAGCCTTGTGTAAAGAGAATCCCAAGGAGTTTTTTGGTTATGTAAACAGCAGAAAACCAAGAAATGATGGGAACGGTGTTTTGCAAAACACTAATGAAAAGATGGCAGACATTCTAAATTCCCATTTCTCATCAGTGTTCAGGGGGTAACATCCCTGAGCCAGGCACTACTCATGAGGGTGTTACCATAGAAAGAGTTCAATGTAGTGAAGCAAAAGTTAGAGACAGAATAGGTAAATTAAGTGTCAATAAATCTCCCGGTCCTGATGAATTTCTTCCTAGGGTCTTGCGAGAGGTATGTGACCAGGTAACCCCTTACCTGGCTGCTATCTTCAATATATCACTTGAAACAGGAGAGGTCCCATCTGACTGGAAGGAAGCAAATGTGACTCCCATATTTAAAAAGGGAGATCGCCATCTTCCTGGAAACTACCATCCAATCAGCCTTACATCTGTAGTAGGAAAGGTATTGGAGGGTATAGTTGCAGATAGAATAGTAGATCATCTTGAATCATATAATTTATTGTATGATTCACAGCATGGCTTTACGCATCGGCGTTCATGTTTGACCAACTTGATTGAATTTTTCCACGGTATGCTTTCTGAGTATGACCAGTGCCGGGCAATAGACATCCTTTATCTGGACTTTCAGAAAGCCTTTGATAAAGTACCTCATCAGAGGTTGATGGCAAAAACCCGTGCACTGGGAATAAGGGGCATGCTTGCTAAATGGATTGAGAATTGGCTGACTGACCGGCGCCAAAGAGTAGTAATCAATGGGGAAGCCTCAAGATGGGCATCAGTCACAAGTGGGATTCCTCAAGGTTCAGTTCTAGGTCCACTACTCTTTATAATCTATATTAATGATATAGATGTGGGCATTGTCAGTCGAATATCAAAATTTGCAAAGGTAGAACAATTACATAAAGACCTAGAGAAAGTAGGAAAGTGGTCTGAACGATGGCAGATGCCATTTAATTTGGACAAGTGTAAAGTGATGCACATAGGCCCAGCCAACCAGAGAGCCAGTTACTCTCTGTTGGGAAGTGAAATTAGTAGTACTGACTTGGAGAAAGACTTAGGTATACTGATCAGCAGTGACCTCAAATTCTCCAAGCAGTGCCTTGAAGTAGAGAAGAAAGCCCAGAGGCTTCTTGGTTATATAAAGAGGCAATTTAGATTTAGAAATAAAGAAATAGTCCTCACTCTGTACAATTCTTTGGTTCGGCCACATCTGGAATATGCTGTGCAGTTCTGGTCGTCGACTCTCAAGAAAGACATTGCGAGGCTTGAGAGAGTCCAGGCTAGGGCCACCAAACTGATTCCATCAATTAAACACATGGGGTAACAGAGAATGCTGCAGGCACTAGGTCTCTTCTCATTAGAGACCAGACGCTTGAGAGGTCAACTAATTGAAGTTTTCAAAATCCTTCGTGGATATGAAAACATTGATTATCAGTGCCTGTTTAGCTTAAACACTAATGCAACTAGAAACCATGGATGGAAACTAGACTTGAAACGCTTCCGCCATAATTACGTTAGGTAATTTCTTCACATATAGAATCTGCAGTGTCTGGAATCAGCTACCAGCAGAGGTAGTTGATAGTTCCTCAATAGAACAGTTCAAGAAACAGTTAGACAAAGTTCTGCCAAGCCTGGTAGAGCTATAGTGATTGTTTCCTCCTTTCCTATACACAAATTTCCTAGTCTGGCCTTTTTTCCCCCGGGTTAGGTACATTTCCATTTCCATACCCGCAATGCGGGTGGGAGAGGTGGGTGGAGAGAGCCTCTATTTACTATACTTTTCTCTCACTATTAGTTAGCACTACTACTACAATTACGGCACCTCCTTGGTATGGGTCGTAAGACCTTTTGAGGTGCTACTTGTCCTTGTAACTCCTTGTAACTCTCTCTCTCTCTCTCTCTCTCTCTCTCTCTCTCTCTCTCTCTCTCTCTCTCTCTCTCTCTCTCTCTCTCTCTCTCTCTCTCTCTCTCTCTCTCTCTCTCTCTCTCTCTCTCTCTTTTTTTTATTTAAACATTATCATTACATAGAGTTACATCAGCTAAAGCTGTAGGGTTGAGGCTACAACTATCTATAGCTGTGAGGTACAAGCATTTTTCAGCAAAATACATAATACATACATAATACAAATATATAATAACAATCTATTTCAATTACAATATGTTGTGTTTATTACCTGGGTTTGGTGGTCACCCAGGTATTCACTCCCCGTTTGAAGTTGTGGAGGGAGCCACTGTGGTGGAGTTCGGTGTGGCGGACCATTTCATTCCACAAACGGCCATAACGGGGCAGGAAGGACCGTAGGTGATGTTCTGTCTGGGAGAAGGGCACCAGCACCTGCTCCTCTCTGTAGGGAGCCAAGCGGGTGGCGTGGCTGGATGACGGAGGGGATGGGAGTCTGAGTGCTGCCAGGTGTGGCTTACAGAGATGGTGAGTCTTGTACATAACACTCAGGCCCGCCACGTCCCTGCACTGCTGGAGGGCTGGAGCTGGCTGGATACATGTCGGTGTGCTCTGCTCTGCACCAGTCGCTGTGCTCTTCTCTGGACCCGATCCAGTGTGTCCAAATAGGAAGGTGGACAGAGGACCATGTGAGCGGGGAGTACTCCATGAGGGGTCGCACCTGTGCCTTGTACAGCACTTCAACACCCTTGACGTCCAGGAGATGGGAGATGCGCCGTACACAGCTTAGTTTCCACGCTGTGTTCTTGGCTACTTTCTTGGTATGGCCGGTGTAGGACAAGCCAGAATCAATTTCTACTCCTAGGATGGAGATGGAGTCTTGGAGTGGTAGTAGTCTGCCTTGCTTGTGTCTTGTCCGGTGCCAGGGTGACCTGCCAATTATTGCTCCATGTTATAATATTCTCCAGTGCCTGGTTGATGCGTTGGATTGTTCCCTGCCAGTCGTGTCTATCACAGGTGAAGGCAAGGGTGCAGTCATCGGCATACGCCTGGGCCTCTGGAATAAGCTGGAGAAGGTCATTGAAATAGACATTCCATAAGAGAGGCCCAAGGACGCTGCCCTGGGGCACACTGGCATTGATTGGTTGTTGGCTGGATGTGTGTCCATTGACCACGACTTGCAGGACTCTATGCTGTAGGTAGTCCTCGATGAGTTGAAGTAGTGCTCCACTCACACCTAGGCTCCTCAGCTTGGCAGTGAGGCCTTGGTGCCACACCCTGTCGAAGGCCCCGGCGATGTCTAGTGCCACCACAAAGGTGTCCATCCCTCTGTCTAGCGCATGGGTTCCATGAGGCAGACTGCAGGAGAAGCAAGTCAGCAGCTGATCGGCCCTGCCTGAAGCCAAACTGCTTGGAACTGAGGAGATGGTTAGCTTCAAGGAATGTGGTGATTTTGGTGGTGATGAGGGACTCCAGGATTTTCCCTATAGTGGAGAGAAGGGATATTGGGCGGTAGTTTTTTGGGTTCTGTTTGGAGTTCTTCTTATGTACAGCCACGACTCTCGCCTCTTTCCACAGTGTTGGCCACTTGGATGAGGATAAGATGTTGTTGAAGAGGGTCGTCAGAGGTGAGGCAAGCTGGGTGGCACATCTATTCAGCAGGTGAGGACTGATGCTGTCAGGTCCCAGAGCCTTGTTGGGGTCAGTCTGCTGCAGCTGATACCTCACCTCCTCCACAGTGACTGTAAGGGCCTCCAGGGTGGCCCCGGTGAAGGGGTGTGGAATTATCGGAGGGGGCGCGTGAAGGGTCTGGCACAGTCATCTTGGATGAGAAGTGTGCCGCTAACAGATCGGCCTTGTCCTTGTTGCGCACAGCCACCGTTCCATCAGTCCTGGTGAGTGGGTGGGATGGTATTGTCAGCAGAGAGGCCTTGTTGTTGCTTCACTCCGCTCCACCACTCCTTACTGCTCACTGACCTGGCCACTGAACCCTGGTTCTTAGTTCTTCCCTCCAGCGTTGTATTGCCTGTTTTTGGACACGTTTCATTGATTTGCAGGCTTCTTTGTGTAGGATTTTGTTAGCTTGAGAGGGGTGGGACTTGTACCGTTGCCAGGCCCTGCTCTTAATATCAGCTATCCTGCAGTGATAGCCGAACCAGGGCATGTCTCTGGGCTTGGTTTTATAGGTTTGACTAGGTACGCATTTTTTTTTGTATAGATAGTAGGAGATTAGTGAAGGTCTCCACCTGTGTGTTGATATCACCTTGGAGTAGTTCAGTCCCATTCAGTGGAGTCCAGTTTTTTTCCTCAGCCCGTCCCAATCTCCACGAGACCACAACCAATTCACGCGGGGTGGTGGCCTCATCGTTGTCTGCTGTGGTGTGTTGATGGTGGTGAGGACGGCCGAGTGGTCAGATGATCCAACCATTCCTAGGGGGCGGCAGGAGATGATGTCATCTGGGAGGTCTGTGATAACAGGATCTAGGGAAGAGCCAGAGATGTGGGGTGGGGAAGGTAACGTGGTTGCTAAGGCCGTACATAGTCAGCAGTTCCTCAAAATCCCTTGCTACCAGGTGCTGGTTCATATCTCCTAATCACCACAAGGTGTTTGCAGGAATGCTGGAGTAGCAATGTGTCGAGGTTGGTGTGGAGGAAATGGATGGGGATCACTCCCCTGCCACTGTGGACGGTAGCAGATGCAGAGCAGAGGATGGTGTCACGTTGCCTCGTCCAGAGCTTGAAGAACATCAACTCAAGGTGGCGATCCATATCGACGTCAAGGGCTTCCACAGCCAAACCCCTTCGCGAAAACATACAGCGATGCCCCCGAAGGTTCCGTTTTGCACGATCTCTTCGGTGCCATCCTGAGTATCCCTGAATATGTCCAAAGTTAGTGGGGATAGTGGGGTTAAGGAAAGTTTCCACTGTAGCTATGACGTCTGGTGTGTGGGGGATGACATAAGAGTGTATAAGGTCTCCTATGTTCGTTTGCAAGCCTCTGACATTAGCAGAAATAAGGGTCAGCTTCTTCTTCATAGGCTGGTTGAGTAGTCATAGTTCCTGGCTGTGTAGGGGAGTTGAGTGGGATTGTAGAGGTTGGTGTTGGGTTTCTGTATACCCAGGTCTAGAGGGCTGTGCAAGATGTTTTATAAAGTCCACAAGGCGAGAGGGTGGCAGCTGTTTGCTCAGTCAGTTGGTTACAGAGCTTCTCGTGTCTTTTTTTGAGCAATGAGAGAGATCGACAGCTATCAATAGTATGACCTTCGCGGTAGCAGTGATCACAACCAGTTTTGCCTGTAACAGTTGTTGTCCGAGTGTCCAGTCCTCTTGCAGTGGTGGTGGCAGTACTGCCTGGTGGTGGTCCTCCACGGGGTGGGCAAGGACAAAAGTGGGACAGGGTGTGGGCGTGGATCTGAATTTGTCTTGTCAGGTCGATTGTAGTTACGACCTCTTTAGTGGCTGGCTCTGTTGGTATACAGGGGTCTTATAATAGCTTCTGCCAGACGTTCTTGTGTTTTGGGAGGAAGAATGGTGTGGGTTTTCTCTGCGAGTTCTGTGGCCCACTTGCACTTCGCCCTAGCTGGTGTAGAGGGACTGAGGTTTTTTTCCTGTAGGCTGAAGTGGGATTGGCAGAGCGATTGTCACTGATGGTGGCAGTAGTATTTCTCGACTTGGGTGTAGGTGGTGATGTGCGAGGACTAAGAGCTGGGCCTGCTGGGGAAGTTGAGTCCCCAGGTAGAGCAAGCTCAGGAGCAGGTGGTATCAGCTGTGTCTCCCTCGGTGATGACTGGGGCAAGGTAGAATGGGGACAGAGGGAAGTAGTAGGGGAGTCAGTCTGGGTAGAGGTGGTGATGATATCAGTGGAACTCCTTTGCAGTTGGCGTGGCTTTTCCAGAGGTCCACCAGTCACGTGACTCAGTGTGTTGAGCAGTGTGTAGTGACCAGTCCGTGTCTATGGTTTTCCCACGAGCTGAGGTAGCGGTACTGTACTGGTGACTGTGATGTCGTTGAGGTTGATCTGCGTAGCTGTGATGTGGTCTATAAAATTCAGTACAGTAACTTGGGAGTCTCGAATTTGCAGCTATATTTTTTTACTGTAGCGTCAAACTGGCCAAGAGTCCGTTTATATTTTAGATTTTCTCTCCTGAGTTTTTGGATAATGTCAATCAGTTCAGTCTTCTCTAACTGGTTGAGGTCTGTTTCTACATCAGAGATAGAGGGGGGGAGGGCTGTGGATAGGGTCCTGGGTGTCGGGGACATAGGTGACGACGTCCTGTATGCCCAGGAGGTTCCTCAGGGCACCGACGTCCTCACAAGTAAAAGTTTTGTTGGGTGGTATCGGAGAGGCAGTGGTGGTGGCACACATTGGGGCAGCCAGGTGTGACACAGCTGACTGTCCCCAGTGCTTGCTGCTCTGTCTTCCCACACACAGCACACCACACACACAGGTGCGTATCCAGGTAGGCCTTTGGGACGGGCAATTTGTGAGTGTCGGTGTGGCATCTCCAATGAGTGAGTTGGTGTTGGCACTGTCAGAGTCTCCACGTGGCAGTGTGGCTGTGATGGGAGGGGGGTGTAGCCTAGGTGTTATACTGAGGGAGGCTGGATGGTGTGCTCACCCTGGGTTGTGTTCTCCAACCCAGATCCTCCGAAAACTACAAATACCAAGTAAAGGTAGGGGGGGCGAGTGTATGTGTAATATTTATATGTATGTATGTATGTTTGTGTGTTATGTATGTATGTTTGTATGTTAAGAGTATGTATAAATATATGTATGTATGTATGTTTGTGTTATGTATGTATTGTTAAGAGTATGTATACTATTATATGTATGTATGTATGTTTTGTGTTATGTATGTATGTTTGTATGTTAAGAGTATGTATAAATATAATATGTATGCATGTATGTTTGTGTTGTTATGTATGTATGTTTGTGTGTTAAGTGTATGTATAATATATTAAATGTATGTATGCATGTATGTGTGTTTATGTATATATGTTTGTATGTTAAGTGTATGTATTATATTATATTATATGTATGGATGTATGTATGTGTGTGGGTTATGAATATGTATGTATGTATGTGTATATATGTATATGTATATATGTATGTATGTGTGTATGTTTTGATACAGAAATAGTGTGGGTTATGAATATGTATGTATGTGTATATATATGTAAATATATATGTATATATATGTGTATGTATGTATGTGTGTATGTTTAATACAGAGATGGTGTGTGAGTTATGTAATAAGAGTGTCTGTTTGTGTCAGGGGGTTTTGAGTGGTAAGTGGAGTTATCGTGCGCTGGCATCCAGGTGGGATAGTATTGGGAGGGGGTGTATAACTCTGTTCTCTAGGAGGCCGGATGATGTTAATTCATCCAGGAGTTGAGTTCTCTCCTGCGGATCCTCCAAGAGGTAGTGGTTATACACAGTAGTAGAGGGGGGATAGAAAGGTATGAAAGTATATTAGTCAGAGAAAAAGGCTTTCGGTGGCTTGATGGCATCAATGGAGTTCCTGGTGGTGTCTGGCAACTCAAGCGCGGCTGCGCGGGTGGTAAGAGGGCTGGGAGCTGGAGTTGCTTGGAGATTCAAAATATAACCAGCAGTTGGGCAGAATATACATTCGCCTATAGCGTTTATGTTGCCTTGCTTTGTGAGCTGTAAGGTCTTAGGGATGTGCAGGGGGATGTTATGCCATAGTTGGCAAAGTAAGGGCTGTATAGGTTCTCAAGGTCAGGAGATATGGAGGGAGATATTGTAGGAGCACGAGCAGAGCGTGTGTGTGTGTGTGTGCAAGGTGTCTCTCTCTCTCTCTCTTCTCTCTCTCTCTCTCTCTCTCGTCTCTCTCTCTCTCTCTCTCTTCTATCTATCTATCTATCTATTCTATCTATCTATCTATCTATTTATCTCTCTCTGGTTGTATATCATTGTAGCCTAGTGCTCTCTCTCTCTCACTCTCTCTCTCTCTATCTCTCTCTCTTTCATTTTCCTCCTTTTCTGCCATTTCCTTTTATCTCTCTCTCTATCTCTCCGTTCCTCCCACTCTCCTGCTTCGTTTTCAACTATCTTGATTTTCCTCCATCTCATTTCATCTCTTCTTCATCGCTTTATTTCTTTCCTCTATTTTCCTTTCCTCGTTCTTTGTTTTTTTTTTTGTCCTCTTCATCGTTTTCCCTGTTACTTTTCTCTTCCTTTTCTCTTCCCTTTCTTTTCCTTTTCTCTTCCTTTTCTCTTCCTTTCATATAGTTTTCCTTCGTTTTGTCCTATTTCTCATACATTTTCTGCACTCTTTGTCTTGTCCCTTTTACATTTTCTGTTTCTTTTTCTCTCCCTTCTTCCTTCTTTTCTTATCTTTACTTTTAATCTTTGCACTTCTCGCCGCGTTGCACATCCTCCTCTCGTTCTTGTTCATTATTCCTATTCTCTTCCCTTACACTCCTATCTCCCGCAATTACATCCCTTCCGTCTCTCTCTCTCTCTCTCTCTCTCTCTCTCTCTCTCGTCTCTCTCTCTCTCCTCTCTCTCTCTCTCTCTCTCTCTCTTCTCTCTCTCTCTCTCTCTCTCTCTCTCTTCTCTCTCTCTCTCTCTCTCTCTCTCTCTCTCTCTCTCTCTCTTCTCTCTCTCTCTCTCTCTCTCTCTCTCTTCTCTCTCTCTTCTCTCTTCTCTCTCTCTCTCTCTCTCTTCTCTCTCTCATCTCTCTCTCATCTCTCTCTCTCTCTCTTAATTAATATCCAACAAGCGTTTCATTAAGAGGAGATTCTCATGATTCTGATTCCTCCAAACTATACCAAGAAAACAAACATACACCCTCTATGGTCCTCCAAGTAGGGGGGATCTGTTTCGTGGCATAGTTTTGGAGGAATCACAGACCTTCAAACCAATTCTCTAACAAGTAAAATCTTCCCTTAATTAATGTGTAAAAGTCTACGGTCTCACCAACCCAGATTTCAGTTACATTAAGGATAAATTGTTTTGTTGGTGAATTTGGAAGGTCTCTGATTCCTCCAAACTATACCACGAAACAACACTTCCTCTATTAATACCATTGAGGGGCGTCTGTTTTCTGGTATAGTTGGGAGGAATCAGTATCCTTCCAATTCAACAACAAGATAATTTTCCCCTTAAGGACCCTGTGATCGTGTATGGAAATTGGAGGCTTCTGATTCCTCCTGACCATGCCACGAAACAAGCTCCTTCCATATGTGTGGTGTTTCGTGGCAATATTGGAAGGACTCGTTTATCTCCAATTTTCTGACAACATCAACACTTACAAATCTACCCAAGACTGGCCATATTCAAGAACGTTTGTGGTGCATACGATGGTGTGTTACCGGTACGATGGCTCCATAGATAGCCAACAGAGCCATCGTACCGGTACCACGCCATCGTATACACCACGAATGTTCTTAAATATGTCCTGTTCGCTTTATTAGCTGCTTTGGACCTTTTATTATCGTTTTTTTTGATGTCCTTGTTTATTGTGATGCCTAAATCTTTCACTTTTTCATATTTCAAATTCGAGAACAAAAAAATTATTCGGCGGACAATATTAGGCAATTATTGACCTTGAGGGAATAGTACACGGTGTTGGTCAATCTGTAGCAGCTGATTCCTCCAAACTATTCAAGAAGTATTCAATGTATCAAAATTATATTATTCCCATAAAAGGCGTCCCACTTATATTCCACTTATATTTGTAAATGATTTTTGTCCTCCTCTGGCTTTTCTACTTTTAAATGACACTTTGTAAGAGGATGATATGAATAACAAAATTAATGTTAAAGTGGATGAAGAAATAAGGTAAGAAAGAGAGAGGGAGAGAAAAAGAGCAGGGGTTAGGCACGTAGGCATATTCATTTGTGAATATGTGTGTGTGTGTGTGTGTGTGTGTGAGTGTGTGTGTGTGTGTGTGTGTGTGTGTGTGTGTGTGTGTGTGTGTGTGTGTGTGTGTGTGTGTGTGTGTGTGTGTGTGTGTGTAGAAGATGGGAATGCTGAGGGTCTAACTTAAAATTAAATTCTCGTTCCATTTCACCCCCTAATAACTCACACCCTATCCACCACGACCCCAACCCCACCCCCCGCCCCCCCTCCAGTCCAACAAGGCTCCCCCCTCTCCACCCCCCCATCCACCATACCCCATTAAGTCCTCATCCATCAGGGGAGATTCCTAATAAAATTCCTCAGCTCCGCCAGACACACGCCTCAAAGCCTCGTCTCTCTGTAAGTTCCTTTAATTATATTGGGCCTCTTCATTTTCGGTGTTAATAATCCAGTGTAGAGTAGATTTAGGTCCTGTTGTTGTTGTTGTGTGTTGTTGTTGGTGGTGTTGTTGGTGGTGGTGGGTGATGGTGACAGTAGGGTTGGTGTTGGTGGTGGTGGTGGTAGTGTCAATAGCGTTGGTGGTGGTGATGGTGACAGTAGGGTTGGTGTTGGTGGTGGTGATGGTGTTGATAATGCTGGTACCGTTGTGATTATAGTAGTGTTGGTAGTGGTGGTTATGTTGACTGTTGGTGTCATCGTCGTCGTTATCATCTAAGTAAGTCCCTGATGATTTTATTTTACTTCATTTTTTTTAAACTCGATGACACCAAAATTGCCTGACTGACTGGCTGACTGACTTCTTCACGTTCCTATATATACAGTATATCTACCGTATGTGCTGCCTCCCCTTCTCACTCCACCCTCCCCTGCCAATTCCTTCTTACTGCCTTCCGCGCCATTCTCCTTCCCTCTCCTTCCGTTCTCCATTATTCCTCCCCCTTGTCTCATCATCCTACACACCTCTTACTTCATCTCTCTCTCTTTTCCTTTACACTGCAACTTTCTTCACCCTCCCATAAATTTTACTTCTTCTTTCTCTTCCTCCTTCTCCTCTACCAGTAGTTTGTAGCTTAGTCCCCAAACAGCCTCGTATGTACCAACTGGTCTGATGCTGTTTAAATCCCTTTGTATTCATTTGTATTCCTCTTTTCCGTTTCTACCAACTCCTCTATTCTGACTACTCTTCTCCACTTAAACATATTTCAGCAAACAATATTATTTACAGTTTTCACAAGAGATGGCTTAGATTACTTTTCGTTTTATTCGTATATGGGAGCCATCTTAACAGTGTTAATGTGTCCGGTACATCTATAAAGTCTGTTTATAGATACCCATGTCAATCTATAATCAAGGTATCTAAAAAATATGTAACCGGATTTCATTAATGTTACAGAAAAGATCAAATTTTATTATTATTTTATGACCCAAGAAAGAAGTGCAAAAAGGAGTGAGGGTGAAAACAGATAGTTCTTACCTTAGACAATCACAGCTTTGGCGGAGGTTTATGATTAAAAACCTCTTTCTAGTTTTGAAATATTGATTTTCTTCCTTCCAGAAATAGGCAATAAGGATGAAATATAACCTATATATATTTTATATAAATATACACAACGTGTCAGAGCTGTTTAAAGACATCTGCCATTTTCTGGAAAGAACTGACGACGACAATAACTGGTACAATATTGTAACTGAAGAAAATAACGAGTTATAATATTAACAACCAATATAAAGTGCAACTAACTGATTGGTTTGCTGGCTGGAGCACCATACAGTCAAGTCTGGCGTCGGACCCCAGGTGAACCTTCACTGTACCATTGCGGGAAGAAAAGTGAGGCTGTGGGATCTCCTCTTTTTCTGCCTCTTCCCCTTCCTCTCCTTGTGTTTCCTCCCCTTCCACCTGGGCGTCCCGCTCCTTCCCCTCCTCCTCCTCCTCTTCTTCTTCCCCTTCATCCTCTTCCTCATCCTTCTCCTTCCTCTCTCTTTCTGACCCCCCCGGCATGGAGGAGGCGACCGGGGTCACTTTAGGGTCGACGGGTGGGATTGGAGATGAGTGTGTGTCCCAAGAGGAAATAAGGGGTGGAGGAGGCAAGGTGAAGTACGGCTGGAGTGTAAGAGTAGGCAGTGTCCTCAGAGTAACCACCACCTGTAACACAAACAACACACAACCTTCATTAATGGATATTATTTGGTAACAACGTATTTACAATCATTATAATTCATACTGGAAATCGTGTTTCAGAGATACTGTATAATGGGCCATTTCGTTCTTTGCCTTTTAGAAAATGAATATCACATTGTATATTATTTATTTTCCATTTTAGCAACTATTTTTTAGACCAAAAGTTTGCCTGAATTATTATCTCCTGCATGAAATATCACCAATGACTTAATCCAATATCGTTATCATGCTCACCGGATTTTCATCACGGGATAAAACTGAGGGTGGGGATGACACCAATACAGAAAAAACAACTGAATAAAAAAATTAATCCTCTGCCAAGGCATTACAGCACCTCTAAAATTAAACAAACACAACAAAGACAAGATAAATCGTGAATCAGGCACCCATTCCGAGTCACCACAAAAATCCTATAATGTCTCCCAAAGCGCATTAAATAACCAGACACAGATCTACATAATATATAGACATCTGCCTATTATTCCATTTACAAAAACAAGCAAACTAATAAACCAACAAACAGGGGTGATACCATATTATACCTCCTTCGTTGTAACCAAAATAAAACAAAATTATATGTGTGTATATATATAACCTACATAACAAAGTACGTTATTATGAGCATGAAAATATCAACTAATGTCACCTTCCACCATCATTACCATGGCCTACA
>JAWZYT010003135.1:60000-68267 GCA_034508575.1 Petrolisthes manimaculis | reverse complement strand
CCATCAGTACCTTTAATAGAAGATAATGATGTACTGATAAAAAAGAAAATAATCCCTATGCTACCGCAGCCTATATACAAGCATTTATGATATACAGTATTTACCAGGGTAGGCATAATAATAATAATAATAATAATAATAATAATAATAATAATAATAATAATAATAATAATAATCATAATCATAATAATAATAATAATAATAATAATAATAACAATAATAATAATAAAAATAATAATAATAATAACAATAATGATAATAATAATAATAATAATAATAATAATAATAATAAAAATAAAAATAAAAATAATAATAATAATAATAATAATAATAATAAACAAGGAAATTAGTATAGGTTCGTAGGCTTTCAGGGTGATATGCGTGACGTGTGTGTTATAATATAGCCGAGGTAATAAACAGGCTGAGAAATGGTCAAAACATCATTAAATTCCTCTGCCCTCGTAATGTTAAATGACCCGCGAGTCTAATAATTTAATATGTTTTGCTGGGTTGAGGACGAGGCTGGCAGAAGGCAGGAAGGGAAGCCATACATACATACTGTGAAAAAGAGACGAGGGACACCAAAAAGGAAAAAAAAATAATAAAAAAAAATGATAAAGAATAATAATAATAATAACAAAAATTAAAACACATAAATATGTTAAGGAATATACGAGGAAATTAAGTAAATATAGACATACAGACAGATCAGGAGACAGCCATACGATGGAAGAACAATAATTATGAACTGTGAACAAGAGTAAAGATTAAACACAGGTAAATGGAATATGTGTATAAACTGTCTATCAACTACGATGATGATTAATTAAAGAAGTACATGTGACATAAAATAAATGATAAACTAAACGCAATTCGATATTAATAATTGAGGGTGAGAGAAGCAAGAAAATTCTGATTACAACAGCGGTATGTTTTGTACAACAGGGTAAAGAACAGAGTGAAAAATGGTGAGGAAAATGAAGCCTAATTCGGTTTGAGTTTTTCAGGAGCTTTGCTTGAGACGGACGGCAAAAATATAACCAGGATACAAAACAAAAGGTGAGCGATGGAAAAAGCAAAATATTAAGGGGGTGTGGGAGTAGGGGACAGTCTTGGGGGGCGACTGGGGGGGGGTACGAGAATAGGAGGACAGGCTTGGGGTGGGTGGGTGGGTTAGAAAGCCTGTCCCCCTATTCCTGCATCCCCCAAACCCCCCCAAGCCTGTACCCCTACTCCTGCACCCCCCAAAACCCCCCAAGCCTGTCCCCCTATTCCCACACCCCTTTAATACAAGGCGATAGACATGCAGAATAAAATTAATAAACTGTAGTAAATATGAGAGAATAATTTTAAATACAACAGACTAAGCCTATACGAAAAAAAAATAACAAGTTTTTAATTAAGATTCCTGTGATCGTGTATGAGACTGCCACAATAGAAGTAGTATCTATGTCGATGGTGTTTCGTGGCAAGGTTAGAAGGACACATTTATCTCCAATATTATTCGCTGTTGGTCATTCTGGAGCAACTGAATCCTACAAACTATTCCAAGCAACAGAACACCATTATTTTTGCTCTTCTGGTCCTGTTTCCTAGCATACTTTAGAGGAATCGAGGCACTCCAATGTAACAAAAGCGAATTACCCCCTTAATTAAAGAGTAACTGAGGTGTAAATACAGAACAATTTAAAGGTTACGTGATAATGTAAAAAGAACAAAAAGGTTACGTGATAATGTAAAAAGAACAAAAAGGTTACGTGATAATGTAAAAAGAACACAAAGGTTACGTGATAATGTAAAAAGAACAAAAATATATTAAATTTTGAACTCAGAAATGAAAGGAGGAAGTATGGAATCAACACAGAGAAAAGTCAGATAATTATAAGCAATGCTAACGAGAAGTAATAACAAAATATAATAAAAAAAAACAAATAAAGATACCAAAGCAAAAATTCCTAGGATAATAATAATAATAATAATAATAATAATAATAATAATAATAATAACAACAATAACAATAATAAAAATAATAACAATAATAACAATAACAATAATAATACAAGCCAATAGGATGATATTAATATATATTGTATTAAAATGATAAATATAGGCAATGTAGGAGACAAGTATATGAAGTCCTAAAGGTGGAATATTTGGAAGAGAAAGTTCAGCCAAATTAATTCAGCAGGGGAACGCTTTTGAGAGAACGTGCCCCCCCCCCCCCCCTCTCTCTCTCTCTCTCTCTCTCTCTCTCTCTCTCTCTCTCTCTCTCTCTCTCTCTCTCTCTCTCTCTCTCTCTCTCTCTCTCTCTCTCTCTCTCTCTCTCTTACGCTACTGGAGCCTTATTCAAATTAATTTAAATATTTATTAAAAACTGGCCCGGCAAATGGCGAGAGAATGTGCTTGCAACAGCCAAGCTACAAAAGCAAATACGATAAAGAGCAAGTTGAAATTATTATGAAGCTCGCTCAGATTTCGTGTGTGTGTGTGTGTGTGTGTGTGTGTGTGTGTGTGTGTGTGTGTGTGTGTGTGTGTGTGTGTGTGTGTGTGTGTGTGTGTGTGTGTGTGTGTTGTGTGTGTGTGTGTGTGTGTGTGTGTGTGTGTGTGTTGTGTGTGTGTGTGTGTGTGTGTGTGTGTGTGTGTGTACTTATAATACCGTCTATCATTTCCACATATGATTTACTCCAATTCCTTGATGCTTGATACGATATTTCGAAAAAAAAAAAAAAAAAAAAAAAAAAAAAAAAAAAAAAAAAATGCTCTTGCTTAATAAAAAAAAAATGTAATACTTAGTTGGTGTCCGATCAAAAACTGAAGAGAAAATACGAATGTGATGTATTGTTTTTTTCGAAATGCTTTGGCTGGCACTTGATGGGTTGTGTTTGTGTGTTTGTTTGTATGTTTGTTTGAGTGTATGTAGAGCCTCGTATACAACAAACAACATTCTTGCCATTCCTCTCCAGGCAGACGTGTGTGTGTGTGTGTGTGTGTGTGTGTGTGTGTGTGTGTGTGTGTGTGTGTGTGTGTGTGTGTGTGTGTGTGTGTGTGTGTGTGTGTGTGTGTGTGTGTGTGTGTGTGTGTGTGTGTGTGTGTGTGTTGCAATAATATAGAAACAATAAGCCATAAACCTCTTGTATGCAACGGTATGGGGAATAATGTTTAAATTTATCTGTCTGTCTGTCTGTCTATTAGGTTGAAAGTGTTTATGTTTATTTGTCTGTCAGTCTGTCTGTCTCTTAGGTAAAAAGTTTTAATGTTTATCTATCTGTCTGTCTGTCTCTTAGGTAAAAAGTTTTAATGTTTATCTATCTGTCTGTCTGTCTGTTAGGTTAAAAGTGTTTATGTTTATCTATCTGTCTGTCTGTCTGTCTGTCTGTTAGGTTAAGAGTGTCTATGGTTATGTCTGTCACTGTTTGTCTGTTAAAGTAAAAGATAAATTCACTTCACTCCTTATAACAAATATCACAACAAAATATTAAAGCAAAGAGATGAGCAAAATTTATGTAGGTGAGTTGCTGAAAGTTAATTAAGCACCTCAAACATATCTTTATCCAACAACACCTGACTGACTGACTAATATTAAAGTGACTAAATCTGAAGTGACTGATGTTATAGTGACCAATTATGAAGTGACTGATATTTACGTGACCAACTCTGAAATGACTGATGTTAAAGTGACTAAATCTGAAGTGACTAATATTAACGTGACCAAATCTGAAGTGACTGATGTTAAAGTGACCAATTATGAAGTGACTGATGTTAAAGTAACCAAATCTGAAGTGACTGATATTAACATGACCAAATCTGAAGTGACTGACTGAAATTACGGTGGTAGTTTTGTGTTTGTTGGTAAATCTGGAGCAACTGATTCCTCCAAACTATTCCCAGCAACAGAATACCATTATATTTGTTCCTTTGGTCCGGTTTCCTGGCTTACTTTGGAGGAATCAAGGCACTCCAATGTACCAAAAAAAGAATTACCACCCTAACGGGACCAAATTTGAAATGACTGATATTAACATGACCTTATCTGAAGCGCCTTAAACTAACATGACCAAATTGAAATGATACACTGATCTCTGTATTCTGAAAAAAACTCGTAAATATGGTATAGTGTGTGTGTAGGAAGGAAGGAGCGGAGTGCATGCAAGTGCTTTCTCACTCTTGCAACACCTTCATTTTAACGTCAAGACACGACCCTTCACTTTTATGAACTCACTTTCCAATTAAATAGTCAATTTCGGAGGCTCAGAAAAACAGTATCGTATATCTTGCCCCGGGACACGGAACTGAGGCGAGGTGAGTGTATATATAGGCTGTATTTATCATGCTGTGAAATATACGGCTCACGGGGGATATTTTTCCCTCTCGCTCCGTACGGCACCAGTTGTGTATAACGTTACCATTTGCATATATAGTGATCTAGCTTTTATTGCCATTTATTTCTTACTTTATAATATGATAACTGTACCATCTAGGATAATACACGTGATAATGCCTGAAATTAATTAAGGGCAGTATGCAAGAACATTCGTGGTGCATACGATCGCGTGGTGCCGGTACGATTACTCTATATAAGACAAACAACAGAGCCATCGTATCGGTACCACACCATCGTCAATACCACAGATGTTCTTGCATACGACCTTAAGGCACTTGGAGGGTCTTGGTGAATTTTCAATCTTGGTTTTCATGATACTGAATTATCCTGACGAGATTATTTCACATTATCATTACAGCAACTCCATATACATATCAGTACCCATGCATAACCCACACTACTACTACTACTACTACTACTACTACTACAAATCAGTACCCATGCATAACCCACACTACTACTACTACTACAACTACTACTACTACTACTACTACTACAAATCAGTACCCATGCATAACCCACACTACTACTACTACTAATTATATACACACATTTTACCAACCAACTTCTTCCCTTATTTCTCAGCCTTATTTCCATTTGCCTCCTGCTGCGTCCCCTCACATTTCTAGTTTAGTCCTCTTTACTTACCCTCCATCCCCTTCCACCCTCCATCCCCTTCCACCCTCTATCCCCTTCCACCCTCTGTCCCCTTCCACCCTCTGTCCCCTTCCACCCTCTATCCCCTTCCACCCTCCATCCCCGTCCACCCTCAACCCATCTTTACTTAAATAATGATAACCTTCCTGATAATTTGCTCTTCCTTTGGTCTCTCATTTTTTCCTTCTCTTTCTTTGGTCTCTCACTTTTTCCTTCTCTTTCTTTGGTCTCTCTCTTTTTCTTTCTCTTTCTTTGGTCTCTCCCTTAATCTTCCTTTGGTCTTTCCCTTTTTCTTTCTCTTTCTTTGGTCTCTCACTTACTCCTTCTCTCCCTTTGGTCTCTCTCTTTTTCATTATCTTCCTTTGGTCTCTCACTTTTTCCTTATCTTCATTTGGTCTCTCCCTTTTTCCTTCTTTTCCTTTGGTCTCTACCTTTTTCCTTCTTTCTCGTCTCCTTTCACCATCTCCCCCGTGTCCTATTTTCTCCTTCCACCCTTCTACTCTTCTCCTTCGTCATCCCTTCCCTTTCTTATCCCCTCGTTCTCCTCCCAATCTTCTTCTCCTCATGTTTACCCTCTTTCTACCACCTCCCATTCCACTTTCCTTCCTTCCTCACTATTTGTCTCTCCTTTTTTCATTTCCCTCAAGCTATATATCCATCTTCCCCATCGAATTTTCTCTCCTTTCTTCATTTCCCTCAAGCTATCCCTCTGCCCCATCGACTTTTCTCTCCTCACTACTTTCTCACTTCCTCTACTCACTCCCTATCCCACCTCGTCTCCTTCTTTTCCTTACCACTCTCAATATGACAAGAAAAACTAAGCTTCTTACATATTTTTCTTGTAACTGAGAAGCCAGTGGATCCCCAAGGAGGCAATATCCCTCCTTGCCTTCCCTTCCTGCTTCATATACCTCCCTTCTCTCCTCTCAACCTCCTCTCTCTCTCTCTTATTCCCCTTATACTCACTCTCCCTCTCTCCTCTCCTCTCATCCTCCTCTCTCTCTCTCTTATTCCCCTTATACTCACTCTCCCTATTTCCTCTCCTCTCATCCTCCTCTATTTTCTTCCCCTTATACTCACTCTCCCTCTCTCCTCTCATCCTCCTCTCTCTCTCTCTTATTCCCCTTATACTCACTCTCCCTCCCTTCTTCATCTTTAGCTCCCCTCTCCTATCATCTACTGCCCTCCCTATCATCTCCCTCCATGTGTGTTCTTCCCTGTAATTTAAATCCAATTCCGTTCCTCCCTCTCTATTTTCTTACTCCTCCTACGTCCTTCCTCTTCCTTCCTTCCTTCCTTCCTTCCTTCCTTCTAACTCTCCCCTGCTGCCCACTCTCTTCCCGTCTTTTTTTTCTTACTCTAGTTTTTCACATATATACACACTCTTTAATTAACTGTTTTCCACTCTATCATGTACATCCACACTTTCCCTTTCATGTACTACAATCACGGATAAAATTAAACACAATACTCTCTCAGGTAAAAAAGACCTATGTACAATTGCTGCCACTACACATATATCCAAAATCATGTGAGTACGAGTTATTATCATACTCTATACTCGTTTGCCTCCCAAATTTACTCCAACACTTTATTGCCATTTAAATCACTGATAGCCAGCAGTGATGTGCAATCTTTCTAACCTTCACTGTCAACATCTTAGTATGAATCTCTCCAATTTGACCAAAGAAAATCGTATATATATGTTTACAAAAAGCTGAAGAAAATGTAACAGAAGAGATGAAAACAATAGTGTAGAGTTTGAGGAAGAAGGTTCTCTTTAGGTGACACAATGGTCAGGTATTCAACATGTATAGAAGTCAACTCACCAAACTACCAATAAAACGGATGATTGTTAATTAAGCATTTCTATGACAGTATAATTCTATGTAGTAGATTTTATCATTGTACTCTTTCATATCTTCAGAGAATGTTCTTAGTGTCGGAAAAACAAACTGGTTTCTGGGGCTAAAAAAAATCCAATTGAAAAACATCATAAAATGCAGAATAATTATGGCAAAGAAAACGATAAACTGTTTAATTATGGTAAACTATACGATAAACTGTTTAATATACTGTAGTCTCTTCCTCTCACATGTGGACGATTGATTATTAACTATTTAAGCATCAAGCAATTTTCATCCAACACAAATATTTACATCACATACATTAATCAATCCATCTTTTGGAATGTAAAATGGAAAAAACGTACACGGTGAAAATTTAAAAAAAAGTTCATATGGTACAGAACATGATTTGAGAAAACTGTGTGACAATCTAAAGTGTACCAAAGATATCGTCTGTCCACACACACACACACACAAACACACACAGAATGAAACACACACACACACACACACACACACACACACACACAGAATGAAACTCACACACACACACACACACACACACCAGCTGACTTGCACTTCTGGGAGTTTTTATCAGCTTGTATGGTCTAGCCTAGTGACAAAGCCCTTGACCTCATTCCAATACAAATGTTCGTAAGCTAAGTAAGATGGTATTTAAATGGGGTAATATTTCACTTTTGTTGTATTGGAGTGCCTTGATTCCTCCAAAGTATGCCAGGAAACAGAACCGGAAGAGCAAAAAAAAAAAAAAAAAAAAAAAAAAAAAAGTTTCTTGGAATAGTTTGGAGGATTCAGTTGCTCCTGATTTACCAACACAATTTTTTTCCCTTCACGTATTCAGTGATTACTCTAATGTGTAAAGTTTTAACCCAATGAGTTAAGGAGAGAGTATACTTTTGGTACATTGGAGTGCTTTGATTCCTCCAAAATATGCCAGGAAACAGGACCAGATGGACAAAAATAAAGGCGTCCTGTTGCTTGGAATAGTTTGGAGGAATCAGTTGCTCTAGATTTATCAACACTGTACTTCCCCCTTAAGGGATCATCTTCTTTCTGTCACACAAAATTTTACGTCATAATAATGTCAGTAAAATAATCAATAAGGACTCATAATGATGAAGTTTTGTTTATAAGGGATGGTAAACGGAATAATTTTGTAAGCGCATGTAAACAGTAGAGTACCGTAGAAGTCTTGTAATTCTGACTGTATCTATCTATTATACAACATCTGAAATATTAAACTGAAAGATGGACATCACAATACAGTACAGTAGTCAAGAACACTAATAAATATCCAGGTGTGCTTCGAATACCTACAGACCTACAGTAAATAAATACACAATAAGATCTCCATTGGGATT